>JAECUM010010375.1:0-53059 GCA_016617855.1 Megalonaias nervosa | reverse complement strand
ATAATATTTCAACAATGACAACACTACACCTTAATATTCAATATGGTGTCCAAGTAATGACAACACTACAGCACAATATACACTTTGGTGTCTAAGTAATGACAACACTTCACAACAATATACACTCTGGTTTCTAAGCACCATGAAATAATTAAAAGTATCTATAAATTGTCCAAATGATAAAAAATTTGTATCGATGTAGCTGACAATGAACGGTCTCAGTGAAAGAAATATTGGAATTTATTTGTAAAAGTTTAAATTTCTTCATCATTTGCCACCCTCGACATACTTTTAAACTAGACCTATGCTTATCTTTCAGTGCTGATATTTGCCGTTCCATGGCAAGAGTTGAGACGTTATCTTCTGGTCGCACACAGACTTGGATGGGCCAACGGGGATTTTGCCTTCGTTTGTGTGCACGGAGATGTAAGGAGTAATTAATGTTTTCAAGAAGACATAGTTAATGACACAAAGCCGCCAATAAATGTGCAATAATTAGTCAGACGAATAAAACTATTCCAAAATCGCAAACCAGTAACGCTTTTCAGTTTTACACATCGTATATTTTTCATATTCGTGTCTCATTTCGTATTGTTTTCTTTGCACAGTACTGTCATACTACAAAAAAAGCTACAAAATGAAAAAGAAAAAAAAACAAACATACTGGATAATTTTAATCACTTGGCAGAGTACACATTTTTCAGTGTGCTATGTCATATTTTATGCAATAAATTCCATACAATATTGTAAAAACGAGGGAGAGAGAGAGAGAGAGAGAGAGATGTTGTTAGTCATAGTGAAATCTAAAATGTGAATTGGATTAATCTATTCAATTAAAAGTTTTCTCCGTGTCTGTATTACACTGTGTAATAGCATCTCAAATAATGTCATGAAAGGCAAAAGTGTACTGACCTGGAGAGACATCACAATGTTTATCAAAGTCATTTCACTAATTTACTGTGTTGTAAAATAAATTATCGTTATATGATGAATAAAATCTTACATTTGAGCCGATTCGAATTTCTGAAACGAGTCGAATAATTTACAATCTTTTTCATATCAAGGTTCATGTAGGATAGGAAATATTCCACCATTTTCATCAACTGCATTTAAAATGAGCACCCGTGTCTGACTTTCTATTTATTTATTATTATTTTTTCCTTTCCTTTCCCACCAAAGCTATTTACCTCCGATGACTACGAGAGTCAGGTATTATCCAGCTGGGGATGGAAGAGAGGAGACAAAGATGACGAGAAAGCGAGAGAAATATTCGAATATGTTATTCATGTAAGCATCTAGGTCCAATGTGATATAATGAACATCGAGGTCCAGTGAGATATAATGGAGTATCTAGGTACAATGAGATATAATGGAGTATCTAGGTGCAATGGGATATAATGGAGTATCTAGGTCCAATGAGATATAATGGAGTATCTAGGTCCAATGAGATATAATGGAAGATACTATAAATCAAACAAATATATAAATTGTCCTACTGAGTACTTAAGAGTGAAAATTAAGAGAAAAATAAAGGGAACACGTGTTTTGCCAAACTATTGCTTGAACATGGAAGAAGATTAGAACTGATGATGGATCAGAGGTTTACGATTCTTTTCTGAGGGTTCCACCAGACACTCGTTTGGCCATTGAGATCACCATGATATGCTTAGTGGAGATATCTCAAAGAGCCAGACGAAAGGTCTGGAATGAAACTAGTAGGATTGTAAATATAACATAAATTATTTCAAATTACATATATTATATACAACTTAACTACAAGAAATAGCTGCACTCTAAGAGCCAGTGTTCAAACGGTTTGTGAAATTCCGATATCTGAAACCGACCGGAGCAGCACAGTTTAATGTTTGGAACTAGCTAGAAGCAAGATTCATATGCGTCGAAGTAATCATCTTACAGTAATTTTTCCTTCCTTTGCTGTTTTAGTTTATCATAGATCCTCTGAATCCACTCATGTACAACGAATTAAAGAAGTACACTGCAGAGGCAGCCAAAGACCAAAGGCCGCACTGGCAGCTCCCCAACGGTACCTCGGTGAGTTTTCTTTCTACAACTTGACTACAGGCTTACAAATAAAAATATTTGTTTTAACGAAGTATGGGGATACCAGTTTCAGTTTAAATCCGGTGATCGAAACAAATAAAATTTTGAAAAATAAATTTCATTGATGACGATGGATGTACTTTTCGTGAACAAGAAGTTGAAAATATATAACACTTGTTTTATGCTTGTACAGTTAGTGAAGAGTTTTAGAAATCCATTGCAGCATGGTTTAAGAACTATATGCCACAAATTTATAATTTCAAAAAAAGATGTTTCCTTTGGTGATCTATAATTTTTATTTCATTTTGATTGCAAAATATCTTATTTATGATTTGCGCTCGGCTTTCGAATTTTACAAGTTAAAAAAGTAATGTTTTATGCTAGGGAAAAAAAAAGAGAAAATATTCGGCAACGCTATAATAAAATGTAAAGTTATAATAAAACATAAAAAGTAATAAAATGTACCCGTTTTCAGAAAAACTGGCCCTTTTTACTTGCACAATACTTCAGCCAAACATCGTATCTGCTATTGAGTTCTGTATTTTTACGTAATATTTTCCACTCTCAGTAACAACCTACTTTGCTTATATATATATATATATATATATATATATATATATATATATATATATATATATATATATATATATATATATATATATATATATGTAATATCAAAGCACTGTACCAGGTGAGAATCTGTAAAATCATGATATTTGAACTGTCAATAAAAAAGAAAAGAAAAATATTCAATATTGTACATTTTTCCTGGACTTTCTACTGACTGTGATTATTGACTAATTGCTTTCATTTTCTTCCAAATATAGATAGACGCTTACGCCCCTTACCTGTTCGACGCTGCGACTTTGTGGGCAAAAGCTGTGAACGAGTCCATACGTGACGGGATCTCCCCCAGGGATGGACGGGCGTTGCAAAAGAGAGTACTTAGTCTGGAAGAAGAAGGTGGAGTTCAGCTGTAATTCTCTGGTGGTTGGTGGTTGGGGTTGGCGCCAATGAAATTTTTAAGTGGCAATCGCGTATGGAAAAAGTTTTAAAATATCATCAGAACATTATTAAAATATACAATGACTCAACGTGGAGTACACTGTAAAAAATAATGATGTAATGTTAAATAGACAAATATGTAGATATTCGATATATTTCATAATTGTTTATTTATGCAATTCCATTATGATTGCAGCACATGTATAAAAGAAATGAACATTGCAATTTCTGAAATTTTGCACCATAACTAACACTGCAGAAAGTATTTCTTATTTTTCATTTTTATTTACTCTCTTTCTTGTTATTTACACAGGTTCGACAGGTAAAATCGCTTTCAACAAACAGAACAATGGTCGAATGTTGAACTTTCAGTTCCTGGATATGGATGAAAATGGCAATTTCTACAAGCTGCTGCGTCTAACATACACGGCTATAGGCATGCGGCCTGAAACAGTAATTATCTTTATGTGAAACATACACGGCTATAGGCATGCGGCCTGAAACAGTAATTATCTTCATGTGAAACACACACGGTTATAGGCATGCGGCCTGAAACAGTAATTATCTTGATGTGAAACACACACGGCCATAAACATGCGGCCTGAGACAGTAATTATCGTCATATGAAACACACACGGCCATATGCATGCGGCCAGAAACTGTAATTACCTATATGTCTAACATACATTGCGATAAGCATGCAACCTGAAAACAGTCTCGTATATTTAAGGTAAGATACGAATTTAGACCCGTATCTCGGACAGTTCGATCTGTGTGAGTCTTATCTAGTTGCTGTCATTGCATGAGATTTCTGTCTTGGAGCGGCATCGATCTACTTGCCAATCCTTAACTGAAATATCAGTCACAAATAAACAATTAAAGTATTTAATCAACGCCTAAATTATTTTAGATATTCAATAAGGTGGTTATTTTACATTTAATTAAGCTGTAATTTTTGTACGTATAGATTTATGATGGTTGTATCACTCTTTTATCGGCGTTCTTGGATTTATGTATGACATGTAGATAGATATATTGAAACATAATAAGCACGTCTGGCATTTTGGGACACATACTGCGCATGTCATTTGACAGGTCAAAAGCTATTCGACAATCATTGAACAAATCTAATTTTTGCATAAATGTAGGATGCAATTTTGTCACGTTCCTGGTCTGAACATGGATGGAACTATTCGATATACGAGGTACACGTGTTACGCATTGTACTCTTTAGTAACTATTTGTAGTAAACGAAATGGCGACTTATTTAATAAGTTACGTGAACGAATCTGACCTCAACTTCGCTGATTATATTGACGTATGGTAAATTTAACGAGATGTTTATATTTACTAGACCAAAAGTTACAAGCAGGAGCTAAAATAGTGCGTTTAAAATTTACACGCACACACACGTGTGCGTGCGTGGGTATGCGTATTGTTTTCTGATCTATTCATTTCATTGTTTTCTTTATGACTTATGACAGGATGCAGACAAAGGCGAGAAGTCTGAGTTATCTTTGAACGGTCGATGGCCAACCAAAGACGGCAAACCCCCGCCTGATATACCACTCTGCGGTTTTAATGGAGAGAAATGTGGTGCGAAACAAGGTATGTGGACGAACAGACGGATAGACAGTGCAACAAAATCAAATATACTAGTAAACTTTGAAAATAAATCTTCAGTTGAATCACAGAAATTACATGAAGATCCTTCAATTACTAATGCATTCTATACACATACACAGCAAAAAAGTAAATGATTCCACCTCGAAATGTTAATTGAAAGGTATTCTATAATAAAATACATGACTTAAATTTACTAAGATTTTCATTTTCAATTTATACTTCCTCGCTGAACACTGATCGTTGTATAAGACGTTACCAATTTGATCCAAACCTTCATCTGATCTCAACTATGTAGATTCGCTTTAGAAACTGAATACTATATTCATACAAAAAATATTCTCAAAAAAGATCATACCAACATTGCGCCTACTAACATGTTGAAACCACCCATATTGAATCAAAAGTTTTTGTGTTCATCCGTCTCATACAAACTTTGTTTGAAGTATTTTCGCTTTCAATTCTTGTTTTTGGGGGGTTTTTTTAATAGGAAACAAAACATTTTTAAGGTCCAATGCAGCTCGTCACAAATAAAGTGATCAGCACGCCTGAGAACGTTACTGCCCTACGGAAGCAGCTTCATACTTAAAATGGAACAATATTTTGATATAGCATCAACCGTTTGCTTTACACATAATCTTTCAAGATATTGTTGAGATAGTATTGCCTTCGACTTGTATTTCTTACAAGGAACCTTTCTTGCAGAGGAGGAGTATGTTGGAATTATCCTGGGAGCATCAATATCCGCTTCCGTAGTCTTCACCTTAGCAGTGGCAGTTCATCTTTTGTTAAGGTAGGTTTTTTTTTCTTTCTTTTGAATAATGTTGTCAGAAATTTAACTCACCCATGATGCAATATTCTATGTCTGTCGCTAGATGGCACTTGTGTACGATGGGATTTCTTGAATATTTATCTGTTTCAAAAGGCTCTAATTATGAGACAATTTCCGAAACACAGTACCAACAGGTTGACAGTATAGATACACCAACTGGAGGAGTTTTGTGTACCTGTATTCCATTGCAGAAGTATTTTTACCTTGATTTTTTTACATTTGCTTGCTAACTTTGGCACTTGTCAAACATTTTCCAAAGCGTTGTCTATTGTGAAATTAAAAAAAAAATGTTTCTCTGCCATAAGTATTATTTGGTAGCCAACGACAAAACTTGAAAGTAGACAAATGGGTATTTTCCTGCATCTTCTACCTTCTTTAACTCTACTCATGCAGCGATCCGAACTTGGGCTCTTTCCGTTATATGAAAGCAGCGTTTACGCTGTCCTAACATGTGAACTATTACTATCTGTCATTTGAACAGATAGTACATGAATGCACTGGATTGTTTTCATTAAGTATGCCCGAGGAAAACATCCAAGAAGCTATGTACGCATGCCTGGCTGCTTGTAAACCCTCGAAATTTTTCGAACCTTTAATGCGCTTTTATGATACTACGTAAAAAGCAGTTCCTAATTCTATACATAATTTAAAATTAATTATGAGAACATTAAGAAAGAATGCTTAAGACGACATTTCTACTAACTTTTTTTTTTAACGAAATATTATTCCAGTAGATGTCGGAATTGATACTAATTCTTTTTTACCTTTGTATTTTAGACGATACAGACGACTTCAGTTTCTACAGAGCATGTTATGGCAGGTCAAATTTGAAGAGATTGACTTCCTCACAACGTGGATAATGGGGAGCATTCGGGTTAGTAAAAATGCATGTTAGTGTTACAAGCCAGGGGTATTTGTTTGACCGAGCGGTGTCAAACCATGGCGCGATTCCCGCTAGAAGTCATAAGTTTACCCCAAATTTCCAAAGACTTCTATACAACTTCAGTTGTAAATTAGAAAGCCCGACGTGTCCATTATATACATCAATTTTACTTTAATTAATGCATGACCACAGATCTCCCAACTTGCCAACTAACTATCAACCGCACATCTGCATAGTTTCTCTTTATCAACTTTCCGTACCGTCAGCAGTTCACGCCGTAGAAACTCTACAACTATCCCCTAACACAGGGAACTATTTTAACTACGCCACCTTAGGCCAGTCAAACCATGGTTTCAAGGCACACTACGCCATTACAACTGTATCACATTAGCCACCATGGCGACATAAAACGGTATTTGCCGAGTCCCTTCTTGTTTATTTCATTGTGTAATTTACCGGTTTCCTACCGTAAATACTGCCACTGCAGTCACAACACCAATGTACACCACCAGATTGTATTAGGGTCTACATTATCCAGGGACAGTCATGCGGTTTGGGTCTTAATTCACTACTTATTGACCATGGCATCATGGAAACTCACTAACACTTCTCTCCGTGACGTTTGCTCCTAGTAATTGGCTAATTATTTCGGGCTAAGGAATATTTCCATTGCACCGAATTCCAACAATCAAACAAGTAATCACACAAATCTAAAAATTGCTCAAACGGGGTGCTATAACCAAATGAGCATACTCCAAAATTTATTACTTTAGGATAGAAACAATTTATTTCCTTTGCTGAAGTTCTCTACATGACAGCAAAGTACTGCGTATTGCATAAACATAGTTCGTGGCATATCTTACAGAGAACTGCATATTGCCTAAACATGGTTTGTGGCAGATCTTACAGAGAACTGCATATTGCCTAAACATGGTTTGTGACAGATCTTACAGAGAACTGCATATTGCATAAACATGGTTCGTGGCAGATCTTACAGAGAACTGCATATTGCGTAAACATGGTTCGTGGCAGATCTTAAAGAGAACTGCGTATTGCATAAACATGGTCTGTGGTAGATTCTATTCCAAGTTCCATAATATAGTTTTACTCTAAAGTATTCCCATAAAGTAACATCATTTAAAGCTCACCGTTTTATGTAATCTCATTTGGATATGGTTTTAGATTTAAACAGTAATCAACCCATGGATTTCCTCATATAATGATTAAACTTGAAGTTAAATAAGGGAACTATTCCTTAGTTGGGATATAGGTGTGATATAGGAATTTTACGGATTTGTTTGGAGACGTTTAAATAAGCTATATGCTCCATTCACAGAGCTGAATACTTAAACCCAATGAAACAGTCTTAACCATATAATACTTAAACCCAATGAAACAGACTTAACCATATAATACTTAAACCCAATGAAACAGTCTTAACCATATAATACTTAAACCCAATGAAACAGTCTTAACCATATAATACTTAAACCCAATGAAACAGTCTTAACCATATACTACTTAAACCCAATGAAACAGACTTAACCATATAATATCCCAAATTCTGCTTAAAGGATGTATATCACAATTGTTTTAGCATACCATACTTAAAAGTCATAGAAGGATGAGACCTTTTATGTTAAAACCACTATATAATAGGGGGATGTGGCACCACCGAAAGTCACTAAATGGGCGTGTTTGATTTTTGTTATAGCTTATTTTGTTTCTGTCATTCAAAGTCAGCGTTTTCCGCAAATTTCAAACTCTTTTTGATTTCCGTGTCTTTCAGGCAAGTTTTCGAAATCTTCACAAGCGCAAACTGTCTTCTAGGGTGGCCAAAAGGTCACAACACAAAGGACACTACGATATCAACATATTGGGTTATAACAAGAAAGGAAATCGATCACCGGACACTCCTCAAAAACATTTGGATCATGGTGGCATGTTTGGTTCCGTTGCATCCGTCAGAGGTAAACAGTAATGCAGGGTATATCCATTCTTGGAGATCACGAAACTATGTGATTTCCACTCGCAGTCAATTGTGTCGTTTCCAAAGCAGAGTCCTTTGTGATTGGCTTACACAACATTTCTAACTAAACTGTACACGTTTTGTGATGTCAAGGCCAATAAAATGGTAGAGAGAACTCTTAATTAGACGGCAGGTATGGATTGGTTAATTGATCGGTTTTTAAGGCACTATCATCATTTTATTTGGCTATATCATGCCTAGGAAACTGTCGATTGGCCGTAAGGTTAAAAACTGTATTTTATCAGCGATATCAGTTACAATAGGAACCCGAGAAAACGGTTGACTCTGTTGCTCATTGGTTAGTTGAGAAACGAACAGTTTTGATTTTAGTGTGTTGCAGGGATGGGCTCTAAGGCTGTAACGTTTACACGTGTAAAAGCCTAGTTTAGTTTACTGTTTGCAAATATTTACAAAATTGGTAGATATGAAACCGACCATGCACGTGGGTGTCAGTGATGCAGGAATTTTTCTTTCCAATTAAATTATATATTTCTATATCTGTACTTATGAGGACTAAAATAGGATTTGTTTTGTTAATGCTTGCTTTGAAGTTTATGTGATTTTACGTAGAATTTGGCATTGCTTGGAAAAAGCCAAAGTTGATGAGAATATGTCATTGCGCATATTACACACCACTGCTTGTCAGGTTGATTTGAATGATAATACTGATCAAAATATTTTTAAAAATGTTAAGCTATATTACTTACAACTGAAAAACACATTTGTTAAAACAAAATTTGATTAATAACATTTTATTTAATAACAAAACACGTGTTCAAACCTGCAAGCCATTTTACAGTTTCTTATTTAATGCCGATCCTGTAAAACCTCCGTTGTGCGTGTCAACAAAGTACGTCCGGTTGCATGATCGATTATTTTTATCATGTATCTTTTTTAATATGAGGAAACAATAACATGACGATCCTAAATTATCAGATATATTTAACAAAGACATATTTCGTATACTGAATCCTGTCATAAAAGAGGAACAAGACGTGTATCAAATGAAACAAGTTGTCAGCTATTCAATACAGCCTTACATGTAGATATAGTGAAATGTGGAGTTTCTAATCGTTTCGATTAAATGGCATCGTTTCAATTATTGCAAAGCAAGAGCGCGTTCAGAAATGTTGGTAAACGTTGCAACCTTAGCGGGATCAATGCTTCAGTGGAAACCGTTTAGACATCACAAGCTGATAGTTGATGGTTCTAAGCTCAAGCAATGACAAGTTCAATGTAAAAAATTAGAAGGGGAAGGGCATGTATTGGTTTGAAAATAGCAGAAAAATGGGAAAGGGCACGTATTGGTTTGAAAATAATAATGTTTCTCCCTTATAAATGTACGAGTGCGCCCTGCGCCTTGTCGTGTCGAAGCATTACCAGCGTAGACGCTATATGAAGCCATCTTTAAGCCCCATGGATGCTCTATACAGTGTCACTGAAACGCAACAATATTCTATACAAATCATGCACATATTTGCTTTGGAAAGCATTTGCTGGACCATGAAGATAGCGATAGAATCCAAAGGCATAGTCAGATGTTCTGTTCTTTCTTTTGTTTTGTTTTGTTGTTTTTTATTTCTTTCTGGAATAGCAACGGTAAATATTTTAAGACAGTAAGTCTTATATAGTATTGTTCTTACACATAAAACACTAAAAAAAACCCAACCCAGTGAAGTATCTAAGGATTGGCGATAACAATGAAATTTCTTTCAGTTTTGTTCCCCCCATTGTTTTAGAAATATGTGTGTGTGTGATTTGTATTTTTAACGTAGCTTTAACAATGGTCCAGTTATATCGCTACGATGTCTGCAGTGTGGCAGTTTATAGTGATGTCTAGCACTGGGGCATCATGCTGCAGACATGTAGCATCATGTCCCACCCTGTCACATTATCCTGACACCAGACCGGCCAGTCCTAACACTCACTTCTTAATGCTGAGGGCCAAGCGAGGCAGTTACTAATACCATTTTTATAAGTCTTTGGTATGACTCGGCCGGAGTCCGAACCCGCGACATCCCGCATCCGAGGCGGACGATCTAACAACTTAGGCCGCCGGAGCAGTACATAAATATCATAGTTAGGTTTATGCATAGTAATAACATCGCAGAACACATATGAAGGTTTATGCATAGTAATAACATCATATGATACCTTCTCGTTAAAGTACAGTGGCAGACATGAGGTGGGATACTGTTTCAGAAAGCAGCCTGCTTATCCACCAGGTGCTGACCAAAAAGCAACACTGGCGCCATTTAATCTTTAAGAAGTGTCTTTGTTTAATACATATTGTGTGCCGGCAATTTGTTTTTAAAATTTATAATGCTTAGAGCACTTGCATGACAGCTTTTCTCCAGCGCATAATCGTTTAAATGTATAACAGTGTACAAGAAACAGACAAATGACAGTAAAGACCAAACTGGAACGTGAACGGGGTGCCATTGCATACGGTACAATATTAGGCCAGAATTTGAAGCCGCTGTTCACAGTAATAATAGATTCACTCCAGCATGGTCTAAAATAGCCTTCCCTTATCTTATGTTCATAGATTCATTTCGTTTACAGTTATACTTTTATTTATAACTGTTTATTTCTTAGCGCCCTGTAAACCTCAAAAGGCCAGCCTGACGATACTTTAAAATCAGATGGATTAATTTTCTTTTATAGGAAGTCTTACATCTGTGAAAAGGCTAAGTTTTCGGGTGAGCGTTAACCTGACCAAACCAATGACTCTGGACCTTAATCAGGTAAAAGTGGATATAGTTTCTGAATAAATTTTCAGTAGGACATTAGTGTGTATCAATCAGCTTTAAAATCAAAATCTACTTACCAATACGTAGATCGGACAAGCATTGATAAAAGTTCATGTTCAAGTGACCTTTGGAAGACTACATATTTTAGGGCCTTTAGAAATAGCGTTGCATTTCATGTTAGAGGGGAGTTATCGTACGCAACGATACGTTCAGAATCACATTTGATACTTTCAGCGGTACGACAGACGTAATTTTATTATAGTATCAAAAGGTAAACATCACATGACCTTGCATCGGTGCATGTAAGATCTATTTATTGATAAGTAGGTATTGATTCTTCGATAGTGTACATAATAAGGATTAAATTCATGATCAGTGAAAATAGGGTTAACTTTAATTAGATTTAAATACATTTATTTAAATCTATGTCATCCTAAACAAAAGTCAGGACAATAATCAATGTCACAACAAAGGGGTTACCTTTGCAATGAAGCTTAAAACATTTTGTATAGATATAGGTTTAGATAGCATTTCTCTCTCAAACGAGACATTTAAGACGACAGACGTTGTATGTTTTCAGGCCATGCTAATATCACTATCGGGAAATAATACATTGTTTCTTCATGTATGATTGAAAAAAGAAAAGAAAAAAATGCGCATGCATATTGCGCAAAGACATATTGTTTTGTTTATAATGAGAGTTTTGATTTGCTAAAAAGATTATAAATTCTAAAAGAACAGAGAAGAACTCACAAAAAAACATACTTAACCACCCATCCATAACTTTTGTTTCAGAATACGTGCAAACTGTACTAAGATACTTTTAAATTGTTTTAGTTGATGGAAATAAAACACCAGAATGTATGTGCTTTCGTCGGCGCGTTCATTGAGGGGAACCGCGTGCTTCTCTTCTGGGAATATTGTGCAAAAGGGAGTCTTCAGGACATCATATGGAATCAGAATATCAAACTGGAAGACATGTTTAAATTTGCCCTCTGTCATGATGTTGCAAAGGTATGAATATGAACAACGTATTTATTTTCGCCCGCTGTCATAATTTCGCAATGGTAAAATATGAATAACATATTTATTTTCGCCTACTGTTATAATAGGAATGCGAATGAAATATTAATATTTGCCCATGATAGTATTACAATGTTAGAATATATGAATCAATTGTGTATGTTACAAAGTAAGAATTTATGAATTAGCTGTGCATGTTACAAGGTAAGAATATATGAATTAGCTATGCATGTTACAAGGTAAGAATATATGAATTAGTTGTACATGTTACAAGGTAAGAATACATGAATTAGCTATGCATGTTACAAGGTAAGAATATATGAATTGGTTGTGCATGTTGCAAGGTAAGAATATATAAATTAGCTGTGCATGTTACAAGGTAATAATTATGAATTAGCTGTGCATGTTAACCTTCGGTCATGTAGCTAAAAGGTAAGAATATATAAATCAAATGTATACGTTAACCTCCTGCCATAATGTTGCCTAGGTAACACACTGAATAAAATGTACGTGCATTGTATTATTGTTGCTGAAAAGGTAGACATATGAATACAATATTCATGGTCACCGTCTGCCATGATGTTGCATACGTACTCATTGACCAAAGCGCATGTTTGCACCATGAAGTGATGTTGTAATGGTTTGATTATGAATAAAATGTTGGTGTTGTTTTCTTGCAATGATGTTGCTAAGATATGGATATGAAAATGATTATCGATGGGGTAAGTGTTTGGCCTAAATTATTTCAATTCTGGTAAGATCTGAGGTTTGAGTTACTTACTGATGTATGTTCATCCTTGTTTAATGAAGTTGCTAACAACATTGAGTTATTTACTGATGCATGTTCATTGTTGTTCAATGAAGTTACTGACAACATTTGTAAAAATTTTAATATTGATTGATAGCTGATCTGTTTCAACTACACCAGGATTGATTTTTTAAAGAGAGTGGTAAAAACAGTACATGACCTTGCTTTGAAATACAATTCACTAAGTAGATAAAGTAGATTGTCACTGTTACTCTAGTTCTACATATAATTTTAAAGTTGCATGGACGAATTATGACGTTTTTCTTATTTCGCATTTTCACAATATTCCCAGGGTTTGGAATTCATCCACAAAAGTTCCATTCGTTACCATGGTAATTTGAAAAGCACAAATTGTGTGGTGGACAGTCGCTGGACATGTAAGATTACCGACTTTGGAGTTCCATCACTCCGTGCATTAGAGAAAATATCAGCTGCTCAAAATGGGGAAGAAGAAAATTACGACAGTAAGTATCTTCCAGAATAACAAATTTGGAATGCTTCGTGAAGCAACTATTACGTCTGGTAGAAGTAGCCATTTTAAATTTCATTTACGAAAAGGAACAACATATCACGTAACAAAATATTACGGTACTGTGTACATACAATTAAAACATGAATAACAAAGATTCAAAAGCTTCTTTCATATTCTGGATATATTTAATTAACCTGCTATTTTGGTCTAATTGCCTTCAAAACAGATTATAGGTGGCGTGCTGCATCGTTGTGTAAGAAGTTTGTGCTGTTTGTGTCACGCTTTCCTCTCAGATGGGGGAAAACATGAGGTGTTCTCTAGCTTGACAGACACATGAAGTGGTTGCTTCAACTGAAGAAAACAGGAAGACCACAACCCGTGTGTCTAATTCCAATTTGGGCCTTGAAAATTTCGCAGTTTGCTCTACAGCTGTTTATCCGGTCATCAGTTTACTTTACGCACTAACAATTTAGTCCTCAGATTGGTCTGTGCTTATTTATCCGGATCTCAATTTGCTCTGCATCCATTTATACGGTTTAATTGTCTTGAACCAAAAATATAATAATATATACAGTATTACTGTGCGCTTCCTCGAATACATACATTCGTAAATCCACCATATTGAATGAAACAATCTCGTAATTCTTCTGTGTTTGAGAATTTCATTTAGTTTTATTTATTTATTTCACATTTCAGAATTGTTATGGATGGCGCCCGAGGTCCTTTTGCGTCGAAAGGACATAGATCGACAGAAGGCAGACATATTTTCATTGGGAATCATACTCAAAGAAGTTTTCACTCGCTCGGGGCCATATTCGGAATATCCTTTTCTCACAAGCTACGGTATTTTTGATTTTCCTTTCATATGCTCCTATATTAGCGACATTTGCAATAATATATATGTTAGATGATGAAATTATCAAGAACATCGTTTTCATCCCTAATGCTTTTAAAACTGTCTAAATTTTATTTGAAACTTTGTCTAAATTTTAATTCGGTAAGATCAGAGTTTTCACCAACAACAATTAATAGCAAAGAAGTGGTTAATATGGTACCCCTGTGTCTGCCACGTTACTTCTGCTGAACCGAATGTTATCACAGATTATGGTATGTCCGGAACAACGACGATGCACGACATAAACAAAAGTCGACAAAGCGGACTTTAATAATCATGGTTAAATACGTTAAAGATCGAAGGACGACCAAAACACAGGTATGGCATTGAAAATCAGTTGAGTCCCATGTTTCTGTCTTGCATGTAAATATGTTTCATACATAATCATACTCTTATAACACGCTCTGCCTACATAAGAAAAAAAAAAAAATCAAAAATAAAAGAATTCAGCAACATTAATCAATCGTATATTTTAAAAAGTAACACGTCCACCAATTATGCATATATCAGATCTAAAAAAGTTAAATTACAAAATTAATTGATGTTATTCGTTCAAACAATTGAATTTTTATCTTATCATTCCATCATATTGTTCTAGAAATTGTCAGCAAAGTACGCGACAACCTGGCAGGGTCGAATGCCTTTAGACCCATGATACCCATTCACCTAAGGCAACACTCTGAGCTGACAGGTCTGATGGAAGACTGCTGGCAAGACGACCCAGCCCATAGGCCCACGGCTGCCAGAGTCCTGAAAGTCCTCAACAGAATCAATCCGTCCAAGTAAAGGATAAAGTTTTTATTTTTCATAAATCAGTGTATTAACAACAAACAGGTTTAAAAATTATCAGTCGTTTTAAGTTTCCAAGTTTAGTCACATGTTCCGCACATATGTGTTCCCTTCTCATACTTTCCTCTCATTAGAATTATAAAGAAAGCAAATTTTCGTGTATTTCTGATATGTGAAAATTGGACTAAGTACAATATACAACAGAATAAGAAAATGTACAACAGAGAAAGTAAGTCAGGAGTTCAGTTAGTTAATGGGGAAAAAAACCCTGATGATCACACATACAATGTAAAAATTCAAACCGTTCGTCCCGGAAATTAATGAATATATTTAATAGCAATTTTCATTACAATCTTAGAACTTAGAAGGAAAATACGGCTTCAAGTAATTCATACAAAAAGAACCAAATAAAGTTAGGTCCTGCCAAAGTGACTGCAGCCTGACAGATTTTTACCATTCTCTGATTTCACTAAAACTCCCAAAACTTCCCCTCAAATTTAAATATGAAACTATCTGACTTATAAACATTCAGAGAATGTCATTTTTATCAGAGGTAAAGAAAATGGAAATAATGCAAAATCACCTTTTACTTTTAAAATGTGCCACATACAAACATTTTAGACTATTGAAAAAAAAATTGAGAAATTCCATACATTGGAGGCGATGTGGTTATCCAAGCGTATTGTTTCCTCCAAGTGGCCTTTTACCACCAAATTTTACATCGTTGCGGCAGTGGCATTATCCTTTCAACGGGAGGTAACCCACTGTCAGAAGTATGGTAGTCCGCATTTGCATAATGCCTAAATGGAAGTCATTAGGTTTGAAAAACAAAATAATAAAACGCCTGAGCTTTTGTGTTTGGTCTAGCACGCCCCCGCCATTGTAAAAGTCTGTAGCGATCGATGTTCTTTGTCTTGAAATTTTGTGATAACATCAAAGGTGCAGTTTCTGTACCGTTGGTGCTGAATCTGTACTTTTGTTGTGTACCAATCATTATTTGAGAAAACCATATTAGAATTAAATTTTAGAAGACCAATACATGCACCTACATGATCACGTTGACTTCTGTTTTACAAGAGGTCCGGTTTAATTTGAAAGTTTATGTTGCGGCCTATTTCTCTAAAACCTGCGTCACGCTTCTGTTACTTGTGTCCATCTCGGAAACAAAAACGTATTGAAATTTCGAACCTTTCATCCATCATGCATGGTGCCAGTGTGAACCTATCAGCTATTCACTGTAGTTCAAGGGAGAGTTTTCAAAATGGTTGTTGTCAGAATGATTTCATTGTTATGTGAATGACGTTGATGATTATCCAGTTGCGAGACAAATATATTACTATTTTCCGGCCTTTGATATTGGCTTGCCAAATTAGGCCACCAACCAAATTTGGGGCAATTGCTTGTACAAAACCATCTTAACTTTTGGATTAACACTAACTGCATGAAATAAAGATGATTTCCCGAGCAATATTAGTTTGATAAATTGAACATAAGAACTATCACAAAATTAAGTTCACAAGCTACTTAGAATTCAAAAACTTTTTTTTAAAAAACCTGAGATTTTAAGAACACAGAACCTTGTTATGGAGAAGCGTGAAACATACAAAAGCATTAAAAGATGTCAACCTACAAAAGAAAATCAGCCGTTTATAATTTGAAATGCAAACTTAATAACATTATTAGAAATTTTTAATATCATTATCGGAATTTTTTTCATTTTTTTACTTGCAGAAACATGACCATGATAGACAACATGATTGCCATGTTGGAAAAATATGCCAACCATTTAGAAGATCTAGTGGCAGAGAGGACAAGCGAACTCGATGCAGAAAAGAAGAAAACTGAAAATCTTCTATACAGAATGTTACCCCAGTACGTATGAATGTGTTGACCAGTCGCATTGTTTACCGACAAGAACAAGGCTTGAAACGCCTCATTTCATTATAGACTCGTACGCTGCTGACAGCGAAGAAACACGGTTATAATGATGTAAAAAAAAAACAAACAGTCGAGATGTCAATATTTAAAATATATTATTGCTATATTCACGACCTTTGGTAAATATAAATACACATTATTTTCACGGAGAATTAATTACATACTGTTTGCTGTGTTCCAGATCAGTGGCAGAGGATCTCAAGCTAGGGAAGCCAATCAAGGCAGAACATTTTGACGAAGTGACGATATATTTCTCAGACATCGTAGGCTTTACAACAATTTGTGCAAGCAGCACACCAATCGAGGTTTGTATTGAGCAAAAGTACGAAATACTAGTATCACTGTCATTTCCAATAAATTCAAACTAAGATTTTATATTACTTTGCTCAACCAATCACTCCTAAGATACTGCATGCGACGGCAGATCTGGGTCTATGCAGTTTGCTGTTAGGATCGACTTATAAGTGAGTATACACGGTTTATATGGTGGTAAGCAGAGTTTAAAAGAACGATACCAGTAAAAAACATAAAACTTTTCACATTTGCTTCTTTATTTTTAAGTAGTTTCGACTTGTAAAGAACACCAAGAACAAATACATATTTATCGAAATTAAGAAAGATGACGCGCCAAAATGTGTCTATATATGTGCGTATATGTGTAAAGGATTGTTTAAAAACACGAAGATACGCAATGATATTATCAAAAATTGATATTGCTTTTATGTATCTGTTTGCAACTTTACAGTTTGATACAAATTTTTCAGGTTGTCAATCTGCTGAACAGCTTGTACACACTGTTCGATGCCACTATCACGAGATATGATGTTTACAAAGTAAGTTTCAAAAAATTTAGCGTTTTTATTGTTGCATAGATTGGTTGTCTCTTGCTATTTTCAACTATTGATCATCTGAGATAAACATATTGCTAATTCTTAGACATGAGCGTTAGCAGGAAAAACACTACTTTGATTCATCGAGAGCCCTTATGTTTTGCTAGAACAAATACAAAAAGAGGATCCGTTCAGTACATACATAAAAATTTTACATGATGCGTTAGGGTGAGATTTGAAATATATTTAATGGGTCCGATACTTTGAAACTTGTACTTATTCAATCGCATATATATATATATATATATATATATATATATATATATATATATATATATATATATATATGTGTGTGTGTGTGTGTGTGTGTGTGTGTGTTAAATGCTGCATTGCTTGGGTATTGTCCAGTTCAGTAATCCTTCTCTAGAATACATCACCAAGACCAACAATTTATCTCATGCATTGCAAAATGTTATGATGAGAAAACGGCGAACGGGACCTTTCAGTTATGCCTCAGTAATAACAAGAATGCAGACGAAACGTTTAGTCCAACTAAAGAGAATATCTCTCTTTACAAGTATCAAGCATTGAAACCTTAAGAACGTTATTCAACCGGTTTATTGCTTTTCTTTTGTTATTCCTGTATTTAAAAAAATAAAACTTGGTAATTGTGAATGATTGGTGCCTACTTTTCTCGTGAAGTCGTACCTGATTGAGCATGCGTAGAAGGTAGCGGACATGTATCTTTACTTCCGGATTGATGCAGATTTTATCAGATATCGACATTGGTGGCCGTGCATTATGTGCTGAACATCATTACATGTTTTCCGGTTTTCAAGGTTGAGACCATCGGGGATGCCTACATGATTGCGAGTGGTTTGCCACAGCGAAACGGCAAGAAACACATCCGGGAAATTGCGGATTGTGCACTCGATATATTGGCCTCAATAGCAACGTTTCGAGTTCCACACCAGCCAGACAGAAATGTGAAAATAAGAATAGGTATTTATTTTGTGTAGATTTGTCTTTAATTATAATGTTTATTCGGTTCGGTTTATTATGTAGATTTGTCTTAATTATGATGTCATTGTTCTATTTATTATGTTGATTTGCCTTTAATTAAGATTTCATTGATCGATTTATTATATAGATTTGCCTTTAATTATCAAGCCATTGTTTTTCGTTTATTATGTAGATTTTTCTTTAATTATGATGGCAGTGTTCGGTTTACTATATACATTTGTTTCTCTTATTATTACTTCCTTACAGTGGCGTCACTAGGGGGTGCGGGGAGTGCGAACCGCACCGGGTGACACCATCAGAAGGGGTGACACCAAAATGACTGTCTATAAATTTTTTGAATTTTTGTCCAGGAAGGAGGTCTATGGGGGTGACACCATGAGTTAACGCACATGACTGTCTATAAAATTTTTGAATTTTTTTTTTGCAGGAAGGGGGTCCATGGGGAAGACACCATGAGTTATCGCACATGACTGTCCATAAAATGTTTGAATTTTTGTGCAGGAAGGGGGTCCATGGGGGTGACACCATGAGTTACCTCACATAACTATATAAAATTTTTGAATTTTTGTGCAGGAACGAGGTCCATGGTGGTGGCACCACGAGTTATCGCACTGGGTGACACCAACCCAAGTGACGCCACTCTTCCTTACAAAAAACAAAACAAAACAAAACATTTTTTAAAATCTGAGAAGTCTTAAGTAGACATCAGTCTCTTGTATGACATTCTAATGTCAATTGTGTGAAGTAGACATCAGACTGTCAAAAAACTGTTAAACTATATATGCCATCTCATACAGTTATTAGATCAGCTTTATTACATTATATATGCCATCTCATATAGTTATAGATCAGTTGTGTTACACTATATATGCCATCTCATACAGTTATAGATCAGCTGTGTTACACTATAATGTCATCTCATGCAAATGTCAGTTCAGCCATGTTGCACTATGACGTCATGCAGCAGTTAGATTAGCTGTTAGACCAAGTATACTATATCATACAACAGTTTGATCAGCTGTTTTTTTGACTATGTATGCCGTCTCAGTCAGCTTTAGGCTACGCTCAGTTCTTAAGCTTTCCTCTTATTATTACTTCCTTACAAAAAGTATTTAAAATATGTTGAACTCTTTAATGTTTTATTTTGCACACCGATTGGGTCTATAAAATTCAAAGAAGACCAAAAAAAAAAAAAATTAAAAAAAAAATTGTGAATTACTGAGGTATATTGTATTGCGTATTCCAGGAATACATACGGGTCCCGTTGTGACTGGAGTAGTCGGTCTTGCGATGCCAAGGTACTGTCTTTTTGGGGATACGGTGAACACAGCGTCGCGGATGGAATCTAATGGTTTACGTAAGTACATCTCACTCCGTTTGCCAATCTGTTTTCGGTTCTTTTATTCAGCTTGAATCAAGTGTAAAGAAAGCGCAAACAGGCACATCATTACTTTAGTCGTTATTTTAGTTTTTAATTTTCTTCGCACGTGTCAATAATTTTATAAATTACTTGAGGTGAAATATTTACTTGTGGACATTTCTTTCTCTAATTTATGTAAAAGTAAAAGAAGCAAATAGATTGCTTCATACACTAAATGCATATAGTTTTGAGTCATTCACCATTACCCCTATTTTCTTCAGTTGTCATTAAGTAGTTGTTGGACGATTTGGCCTATCATATCAGTTATATACGTATTAGAACTGTTAAAAAGTAAACTTTTATGGTGTTTGCATTCGTCTCTTTATTTATGAATATATATTCACATTGTCACTCCCTTGATATATATTCGCCTTGGCACTCCCTTGATAGAAATTCGCCCTGGCATTCCCTTGTTAAAAATTCGCCTTGGCATTCCCTTTATATAATTTGGCCTTGGCATTCCCTTGACATATAGTCTCATTCGTAATGAGTATGCATTCAAACTTGACTGCGAAAAAGTTAAATATGAACAAGCGTTGAAAAGACTGTTTGTAGCTGCATGTATCGTAGAAGCTTGATATGTCTTTAAATGCCACAATTAAATGCCTACAATGGTTGCTTATTTTACTCCAAAATACTTACTTCAGCTTTACGAATTCACATGAGCGAAGTGTCCAAGAAACAGCTGATTCAATATCCAGGCTATCACTTGAAATCCCGGGGTGAAATTACCGTGAAGGGGAAAGGAAAGATGAAGACTTATTTCTTGTGCGGTAAGGATGGCTTCACAAAGGAATTACCAAAATGGGATGAGAAAGAAACCACAGATTATAGTAATAATGACCAACGACCTTCTGTAACATCAATATTATCAGACGTGTCATTCGTTTCCTGTGCATCTTCCTCGTCACAAATTGTTAGTCCAACTTTAAGCGTTTCTGTCTCGGACCTTTGGGATCAAAGATACAAGGCAAAACAGACAAGTATTCTGGAAGTCACGTGCTTGTGATAACGAGTGAGATTCTGAAGATGAAATGTTTGTGATACAACACACACTTAACTCTGTGAATCATGCCCATTGTCACGTGAACAAAAAGCAACCATTATCCAATCATCGTCCCATTATATCATGTATTTAGATCACTATACACAAACCTGTAAATCATATTAATATTTCCTTTATTTGTTATTAGCCATACCTACTACTGTTTGCACCGGCACACAAAATTACAAAGACTAATTTCTTTAATAAAAATAAGCACGCTTCAAATTCTTGGTCAAATCAACTGATAATGTTCGAGTTGTCGAACACTCGAGTAAATCCAGCTGATACTGTTCTAGTCTTAAAGTCTAAAGTAACTCCAATTTATACTTTTTGAGTCATCAAAGACCAAAGTAACTCAAACTGAAACTTTCTGAGTTATTAGAAAGCAGAGTAAATCCAAATGATACTTTCTGAATTATCAAAAAGATTTAAGTAACTTTATATTCTCTTTTTTTAAAACTCTTGTTTGTTGTACCTTGTCAATAAATGGTGACTACTACGGTGACTACTACTGTAACTATGCAAACACTCTTACCAGGAAACGGGTCTCGTTATTGGTCATCCCGTATTTACTTGCTTATAAGTCGAATCAAACTGCACAACAACAAAGATCCTGATCTGCAGATCAGGATCTATGTTGTTTGTACTACTGATTACACCTAACAAACTGTACAGACCCTGATCTGCAAGCGCATTACGCGACGGCAGATATGGGTCTTTGAATTTTGCAGTTGGGTTCATTGTATAAGCGAGTATATACGTTAGGTATGGAGATACTGTGGCACCATGTAAAGTCAATGACATGGTGTAACTATTAATACACGTCTGAGACGCATTAAAAGTTTTCAGATGTTTGATAAGGGGAGGTACATTGTAAATTACTGCAACAGTGGCCTCTACATTTGGCCTTCAGTTGAAAAGAAAAATCTTACAAACAGAATAAATTGATTCGAAATAACTCTTTTGATTGCCCTCCCCCTCCCTCCAAAAAATTAAAACATTAATCAACGTCTTAAGTGTGGTTTGAGCAATAGCATTCATATCCTGTGTGTAATACCAAGTTAATAATCGATAAAGTGGAAACATGGTTCTAATATCATGGATAAAATGGAAACATGGTTCTAATATCATGGATAAAATGGAAACATGGTTCTAATATCATGGATAAAATGGAAACGTGATTCTAATATCATGGATAAAATGGAAATATGGTTCTAATATCATGGATAAAATGGAAATATGGTTCTAATATCATGGATAAAATGGAAACATGATTCGAATACCATGGATGAAGTGGAAACACGGTGACAGTTGTATTCAGCAATACTGTAACCAAAGGGCCTAGAAAGCCACTTTATTTATACATCTCTACCTATAAGCTGTATTTTTTCTTTCTTTTAAGTAATGCTGGCGTATTTTTTTAAATACCCCACTGCAAATTTAATGGATTTTCTCAGAGTTAGTAAAAGAAAATGCTAAAGCGAAGACTTCTAAATATAATCACAGAACTCTGCAGAAATGTCCCTTGAATCACAACACTTTTTGAACAGCTTCATTGCGAACACTCAGTGATAGCACATTGTCAACACTTGTTGAACAGCTTCATTGCGAACACTTTGTGATAGTAAATTGTCAACGATTTTGCAGAATTTGATTTACATTCGCATGCGATATGTTCTTTTATCCGCTGTTACATAGTAGTATTATGTAATTCTAAGATATACAACTTGCAATGAAATAATAAAGTAGTCGATTTAAAATAATCATTAGAATCCTACACGCAAATCGGATCTAGCTTATCTTCCATGATTGCTCACAGCCGAGGAACACATTAGTTGTGTGTGTGTGTGTGTGTGTGTGTGTGTGTGTGTGTGTGTGTGTGTGTGTTTCAATGTTCTAAGATGTATTGCAAATTCAAGCTTCATCGGCCAGGGGATTTTTTTAAGGGTAGCAAGACTTATCAAAATGTGGAACGGGGTCGTGAGGCTCAGATAAAAAAAAACAATTTTTTTAGGGTCGCGGGAAAAATAGGTTGGGAACCACCACTAGTCTAAGACAACAACGATATACAAGGCAAAATACCCTCAAATTTTGTAAGTTAGCTGCAGTTTATATTATTCATTAGTACTTTTTAATTCTTATTTTCGAGGACGGCTTACTTTTGAGGAATACGTATTTTCGAGTACAAATATTAGTAAAAATAAGCTTCCGTGCATACAAAATTACTCGTACATTCAAATTCCGCATTCATGATGAATATTTTTGTTTGACAATTCGACTTTCACATAGAGTTGAGGATTTCAATGTGTCTTCTATGAAGATATAAATTTATGTCACCATATTTGAACTTTCCGTATCTTCTCGAGTATAGGTACGATCCAAACTGGATATATTCAGATATTTCGTCGCATAATGCGCCAGCGGATCTGGGTCTATGCAGTTCGTAGAACAAACAACATAGACCCTGCGACGGCAGATTGGGGTCTATGTTGCTTGTAGCTGGACCCAACTTACACACTAGTATACGCGATATATGTCTATTAAATAATAACTAAACAACGTCGGAGGCTTATCTCCAAGGCAAGATAATTTTAGAGCTTAAAACTTCCTAGCAGTTAGCCGATTTTCAAGATAAGTTTAATTTAAAAATTTCCAGGTGGAAATCAGTTACTAAAAGACAGACAGTGAACTCTAAAGGATTGGGTATTTTGCATTACACTACTGTCTGATATGAAAGAGAACGCGATCGTTGCTTAACTATTATATAAAGTAGCAAATATACTCGCGTTTAGATAGGAGTCACCTGCAAACTTTGAAAATTTGCTTTTGCATAACGCGCCAGAATCAGTAACATAGACCCTGACCTGCAGTCGCATTTTGCGGATGCATATCAAGGTCTATGTAGTTTGCACACGGACCAGAGTTATAAGCGAGTACATACGGTAATAGGTTTTTGAACTAGTTGAAGTTCACCATATCCAAATGTATGGTTTATATGTGGTTTAGTCAAGTCTCTACATTTTTTTTTTCAGTTGAACTATTTTGTTTTTTCATTATAATATTTGCATAACATCATCAAAAATCGAATAAAGTGAAATGTACGAGAGATAAAGGTTCATAGATGTGATAAAACGTACAAAAATTTTGCAGTAATGTGTATCTGTTATTGATACATGAATTACCTTATTGACTTATTAATGAATTTATTGCAGTCTCTTGTTTTAAAAATTAAGCAAAATCTACAAAATATATTGAAATTTAAGTGCATTAAGCTGAAATAATGCAATAACGCCAATTTTGTTTATTTCTACAACGGAGGAAGATGGAAGAAAATGAAAGGAGCATTGATGCATAAATAAGTGCAACAAAAATAATAATTTAAGTTTAATACAATAGTTGTAAGAGGTTTTATACCCTGTAATTATAAAGAGTTTTTACACCCAATTATTTTAAGCTTTTATATTTATTCTCATTAGTAGGTTTTATACCCTATTATTATAAGGAGGTTGTATACCATACTGTTATAAGGAGGTTGTATACCATACTGTTATAAGGAGGATTTATTTCCTGTTGTTATAAGGAGGTTTTATACAATATTGCTCTAACGTTTTATACCGTATTGTTATTATAAGGAGGTTTTATTATTATATACTATTGAATAGAAAGGAACTTAAATTATGCCATACTTCCATTAGAGCCCAGAATGTCAAAGTGACATCAGTTACATTTATTTTTAACAAGACTTGTCGCTTGTGACCGTGAGACTTTATGAAGACAAATTTCATTCGTTGATCTGGAAGTCCTTCAAGTGAGTTAAGTTTGAAATTCTAAGAGATCCTTTGACGAGTATAAATTCAAATTAGATGAAAGGGTCACCTTGTCTTCCAAGTTTGTAGGCAACAGTTGACGTTTTGATATCCCTTTTTAGAAGAGCCATTGTGTCATTATATGATTATATTGTTGTAGTGTACATTGATTTATCTGTGTCGTTTGTTAAAAATAACGATTTTATCATGAATAAAGTAATAAAACCACATATGGATTTTTTTTCCACCTCAGTGTTGTTTACAAGCTTCTTCTATTCCAGTAGAAAAGATTAAACAAATTCGTCATGAAAAAAAGCAACAAAATATGCCGTCTCGGAAACGAAATGATGCTTATTCATTTTGAAATTGTAAATTTACTGACATTGTGTCATCCCCCTCATTTATTTTTTAGATAAACCGAAGAAAACGCTAAAGTGTGTACATATACAGGAATTTACTTTATTATATGCTCATTTTTTTCTCCGTTAACTTTACATTGTCAGAATAGTGCAATATTTTACGATATTGCACTCACGTGTACCTCATATTGCACTCACGTGTGCCCAATAGTGTATTAGAAACTGCTTTGTAAACAAATCATGTACACTCACATAGTAGGTGCTTTACGTTTTGGTTGATTGAATTTGTTTCTGAATAACTAAAGCAGATGTTTCGTGGACTGCTACATACCAGCTGCTTTGCCACATTCCACGTTAACTTTCTTGATACAATGTTTCAGATTTAGGCTAGCGATAGACGCCAGATTTCATAAAATTGCTTGGTCCCTACAAATAACATGCAAGTGGCAAGGCATAAATTGTCTTCTTTAGCTGGTAATAAGAATGTCAAAAAATATACTTACAGTTTTACAGCCTGAATTTCCTCAAAATGTACTTTCTTAGTTCTGCAAATCCGAATTGCATGAACTATGTCATGGGTTCTCAAGCTTGATTACACATCTCGAAATTGTACTGTAATTTCGACTATATTCCAAGTGCAATTACATCCTCCTTACTGCACTCAAAATGAAATAAACATTATATTCCATAGAGTCTTTTTGATAATTGCAATTGAAAGACTTCATATTTTTCCCACATTGTGATTTCAAACATTCAATGACAGAACAGAAACACACTTGCAGATGTCAACACGCTGCTCCCTCGCTGCTGAAATCCGATGTACTTCATGTAGAATTGGCACAGATAAATCCAGTCCATAATCACGAACTTTCGTAGAATCGATAAAAATACAAAAGTCTATTCATTCCAGCTCAATGGAAAAGTTGTTGCAATGCGCATTCATTCACAATATGACACCAAATTTCAATTTTAAGTAGACCAAAACGCCATTTTCTTTCGAAAGTTATGTCTGGCGCGCGACTAAGTTCAAATTTATCTGGGCGGAGTTATGTGCGCATTAATAATGTTGTTGTTGTGTAATGAAGAATCTGCGCTTGTGTATTTAGTTTGGAATACGGCATACATTCAGTTACTTTGTTTCTAGTAGTGTTGTATTTTTGTTTATATAATTAAGCCTTAGGTAGAATAAGAAAATGAGCATATAATAAAAAGGTTACTGCATTAGTATGGGAAAGTATGAACTCGTTTTATCGGATGGATATACTGCACTCCCAAGGTTGTGCAGTATTTCCATCCGAAAAACTCGTTCATATTTTCCCATACAAATGCAGTAACCTATAAATCTGCCCTCTGGACGAATCTTGCATAGACAAAATCTCCATCAAATCGTTTTTAGGCAGGGTACTCCAGATATATAAATAAAAAATCTGCAGCTTTCACTGAAATATTCACAACAATCCACGATCTAAAAGCTCTAAACGTAGCTGCTAGGAGAATCCAACTAAGGAAAAACAACAAACAAACCCCCAAATATTACCCCAAATCAAAACAGTAGCGCAAAACAGGTTCATATTATATCAAAACTTTTAACGTTATCTGCAGCATTGCATAATCTGTGTGTAATTTAATAACATAAAATGCCAATAATTCTTCTCTAACAAGATTGATATTTGCATTTGCATCAACGAAAAGTGCTTAGAAAACTCCATGAAATTTCAAATTGACTAGAAAAATTTGCCAAATTACAAAATCGGCAAAGTCGGTACAAGATCCATAATGTACGGAAAAATCCCCTGGAGCGGTAATACTGACATACTGAGATCGACTATAAAAACAAAAACAGTATGAACTTGCTGCTTATAACTTATAACTCTTTCGTCTATTTTGAATGTAGCAAATCTTATGATTGGTTTTTATTCCACATTTTCGTTTTCAAAAAATGGGCAAAAAACCTGAAAGTGGAGACACGTGAAAACAAAGCTGACCTCAGGACTAAACTACTCTATGCAGGGGTTGTGTTAGGAAAGTCGTTAACAGTGCCATCTTTTAAGTTATACACAGTTGATGAGGAAGTAACCATGCAACATGTGTATCTAATAAAATAGAAATGGCAGTGTTCTTTCAGAAGGGTACTGAAAACATAAACCTAAAACTCTACCAAATACAGAATATTCCAGTCATCTTCGCTTTATGCTTTTGCATTTCATAGTAAACTTTGAGAAAAATCTATGAAACGTAAAGGACGTGTTCATAATTACAAATACATGACACCAGCATAATAATAATAATAATAATAATAATAATAATAATAATAATAATAATAATAATAATAATAATTTTCAAGCATATTTATTTTGTTTTAAAGATAAAATCAGAAAACACACAAATTTCAATATTTATATCTCCTTTGTTTTTGTCTTCACATTTAAATAATATCGATTGTTTGGTCTGAAGATCTGTGGAACTGTGTTTTCCAAAATACAACTCGTTGTTCTCTTGTACAATGTACTGTATTTTAAAAAATAATTTTTACACTGTGTCGTTTACATTTTGGATTTTGCGTTCCTGAAAATATTTGCGCTTTTTTGTACTTTATATCCGGAGTATCAATTATCAGTTTTGCCAGGTTTGCATAATTTGTAGAGTTATGTCTCCAAAACGAACGAAGTAGATATTTCCTTTGGCATTTATTTACTATCTCACTAGTAATTATTTCGCTCGTTAGAGCATACTGTATGACACTTTGAATTTTATTGGCCTAGTTAATTTATATAGTATTTATGACTATATCAATTTTCTCCTCTTACCCTTCTATTTTTGTCCATATTTTATTTGATTTGCAGTTTTAATAATAATAATAATAATAATAATAATAATAATAATAATAATGTTTTATTTAATAAAAGTTTAGCATATTTAACATAGCAAATGTCCCATATGGTCGTCATAAAATTATATGCAAACTATAAGTATATCTGAATCAGTAAAAACTAGTAACCCTACTTACAATGCTGACAAACTTAAGGTTAAATAGTAGAGAATGATGTATTTCATTTAAAACATTCAAAGAACTGGAAAGCATGTGTATATAATGCAATTGGAATATAAGTATGTACTGGAAACCATGAGTAGATGATACAATTTGAATACAAGTCTGGACTGCAAAGCATGTGTTTATAGTACATTTCGAAAATAAGTATGGACAGGAAAGAATGTGTTTATTCTACAATTGGAATACACGTCTGGACTGGAAAGCATTTGTGTATAATACAATTTTGAATACAAGTCTGGGCTGGAAAGCATGGAGTGTAAGTCTGGACTGTTAAGCATGTGTATATAATACAATTCGAATACAAGTCTGGACTGGAAAGTATGTGAATATAATACAATTGGATTACATGCCTGGACTGGAAACCATGTGTATATAATACAAATGGTGATCAAGTCTGGACAGGAAAGCATGTGTTTATAATACAATTGGAGTACAAGATGGGACTGGAAAGCATGTGTACTGGACTGGAAAGCATGTGTTTATAATACAATTGGAATATACGTCTGGACTGAAAGGCATGTGTTTATAATACATTTGAAATATAAGTCTGGACTGAAAAGTATGTCTACATCATACAATTAGAATACACGTCTGGACTTGAAAGCAGGTGTATATAATACAATTGGAATACACGTCTGGACTCGAAAGCATGTGTATATAAATACAAGTCTGGGCTGGAAAGCATGTGCATATAATGCTATTGGAATACAAGTCTGGGCTGCAAAGCAAGTATTTATAATACATTTGAAATACAAGTCTGGACTGAAAAATATGTGTATATCATACAATTGAATACACGTCTGGACTAGAATGTTTGTGTATAAAATACAACTGGAATACACGTCTGGACTGGAAAGCATGTGTATATAATACCGTTTGAGTACAAGTCTGGACTGGAAAGCATGTGTGTATCATACAATTGGAATACACGTCTGGACTGGAAAGCATGTGTTTATCATACAACTGGAATACAAGTCTGGACTGGAAACCATGTGTATAAAATACAAGTGGAACTCACGTCTGGACTTCAAAGCATGTGTATATAATACAGTTGGAATACACGTCTGGACTGGAAAGCATTTGTATTTAATACAATTGAAATATACGTCTGGACTGGAAAGCATGTATATATAATGCTTTTGGAATACAAGTCTGGGCTGCAAAGCATGTGTTTATAATACATTTGGAATATAAGTCTAGACTGAAAAGTATGTGTATATAATACAATTGGAATACAAGGTTGGACTGGAAAGCATTTGTATATAATATAATTGAAATACAACACTGGGCTGCAAAGCATGTGTTTATAATACGTTTGGAATACAAGACTGGACTACAAAGCACGTGTTTATAATACATTTGGAATATAAGTCTGGACTGAAAAGTATGCGTATATCATACAATTGAAATACATGTCTGGACTGGAAAGTATGTGTATATAATACAACTGGAACACACGTCTGGGCTGGAAAACATGTGTATATAATAGTTTGAATACAAGTCTGGACTGGAAAGCATGTGTACATAATACAATTGGAGTACAAGTCTTGACTGGAAAGCAGCTGTTTATAATACAATTATAATACAAGTTTGGACTGGAAAAGCATTTGTATATAATACAGCTGGAATACACGTCTGGACTTGAAAGCATGTGTATATAATACAATTGGAATACACGTCTGGACTGGAAGGGATTTGCATTTAATACAGTTGGAATATACGTCTGGACTGGAAAGCGTGTGTATATAAATACAAGTCTGGACTGGAAAGCATGTGTATATAATACTATTGGAATACAAAACGTCTGGGCTGCAAAGCATGTGTTTATAATTCATTTGGAATATAAGTCTGGACTGAAAAGTATGTGTATATCATACAATTGGAATACAAGTCTTGACTGGAAAGTACGTGTATATAATACAATTGGAATACACGTCTGGACTGGGAAGCATGTGTATATAATACAATTGGAATATAAGTCTGGATATTGTTAGCGGTCAGCCAATAGGTGGTCATTATACAAGGAATTGAATTTACAGTAAGAAGGTGATTTCTAATTTCAGGAGGAATAGTATTCCATAACGTTCGAGCCAATAAAGTGAGATTTATTGAAATAGGAAGAGCGAGATCGTGGACTAAAAAGATATTGTTTCGAAAAAGAACATAGGTCACCATCTTTATTTGCGGTTTTTGAGATGAGTAGATAATCAGTAGTACTATAAATCAGCTTCCAAAATTTGTGTTGATACTGTTGGACGATTTATGGGTCTGAATTTTACCTATTAAAGAAATCGAATATATATATTTGCACACAGTATTGTTCACAACACATCGGTCTATATTTGAGACATTTACCGGTGGTGCTCGCGTCTCTTGAGCAAGATCAGCTGCAGGGTCCTTTTGGCGATTATGTACAGACTATTTGTCGATGAAATCCTATGTCGAGTTGTAAATTTTGTGGCTACATCAGTCAGTTACCAACTACGTGTAGGAGTCTAAGCTGTACTCTGGTGTGTTCTGGGCAGATTTGTATACAGAAAAATTGTTCTTTTAATGAACAGGTGACATCATATCCACAACTCGTCCATCATTATCAACATATTTGGGGGTGGTGGGGGATATTGCTTATCGGACTAGATAAGCCATCGTCCGTCTGTATATTATGCAACCAAACGCCCACAAAATGGTAACCAGTTTATGATTGAAAACGTTTCAGACAATGGTATGTAAGAAGATAGAATATAAGTATCCAAATAAACAGCTAGTTTTTCAACAAGGAAATGATGCACTTTTTTACCGTTGAAACCCATTCCAGATTTATTAGCTAATCCATCACTGTATTCGAAGAGAAAAAGTAAGATACGGTATATTGTAAATGAATGATCGATTTGTTTTATTGTGCATGAGTGACATGAATGAATTAAAACCTGATAAAATGAGAATTGTATATTAATCAGAAGAAGAAAAAAAAATGACTGTAAACTCTTATGTAAAGCTAGGACTTTGTGAGCATAACCAGTGTTAACAGGTAAGTTTGTTTTCGTCGATAGTTATGAGACTAGTGTGGGCTCACATTTACTGATTTACCAGGTAGGATGTCGTTGGTTCCACCAACATCTGGGTAGGTCTACTATAGGGGTACTAATATTTACTAACAGGTTCGTGTGCGTTCTAAATTCATCGGCATGACGTTTGTTTTTTTTTAAATTCACAAACCATAAATATTATATGGTAATATATACGTATTTCAGCTGCAAATGACAGTCGGCATCAATCATCCTGTCTTCAGGGTCAAATTGTATTACTAACCTCCCCCCCCCCCTCGCCCGGATCGTATCAACGTTACTAAATTTCTGAATTCAACAGTTAGACTGTCAGAGAGGCAACCCGGATATATATTTGCAATCCTGTTGCATGCAAATGACATCCAAAAATAATTTACTTGAAACAATATACCTTTAGAATCCAATATAACAGGTGAGAGGATTTTAAACTAGTGCTATTTACGCCTTACCCGGACATTCCAACTAAATTCTTTGCAGTCCATAGCTGAAACTAAATACAATATGATATTTTAATGTGGGCTAACAATATTGAACAAGCGCTAGTCATCATTAGCGCACTACAAAGTGCCACTCTCAATACAATTTGCTTGGTAATGCCTTCGGTCGAGGAACTCGTACTGGAAAAAAACCCGAAGACCCGAGTTAGGAGAGCGTGCAATCAGGGGAAAAACTCTATATAAATGATGACGTGCAATGCTAGAAATCTAACTCGTTCAAGGTCTCGTATGTATAAAGGGAATACTGAATCTGTTTTCGTTATGCTAAAACCCAAAGGATGAAGGACAATCAAAGGTGCATAAGCCTTAAAAACCGCTAAATATAACGCTGGCAATCAAAGGTCATAAACCTTTTAAATAGTAAAATATAACGCTGTCAATCAAACTAGAGGGTCTCATCAGTACAAAGCTTCATGCCCAATTTGGTTGATTCAGAAACCAAACTTAGAATGTGCAATCATCGGGTATAAATCTGTAAATAACACTGTGGTATGCTGGAATGAAACCTGTTAAAGGTCCCTTCAATATAAAGCTCTATACCTTGGTAAAGTTGTGCCATGGAAACTAAAATAAGGAAGGCAATCAGAGGTATAAATCATATATATATATATATATATATATATATATATATATATATATATATATATATATATATATATATATAATGTGGAATGCTGGAAATAGAACTTATTCAAGGTTTCATTAATATAAAGCTGCATATTATATTTGTTAACATCAATAGAAAAGCTGCATATTATATTGATTGTCATCAATAGAAAGCTGCAAATAATATTTATTAACATCAAGAGAAAGCTGCATATTATATTTGTTGACATCAGTAGAAACCTGCATATAATATTTATTGACATCAATTGAAAGCTGCATATTATATTTATTGACATCAGTAGAAAGTTGCATATTATATTTGTTGGCATCAATAGAAAGCTCTAAGTACCACGTATACATATCAATCAATCAATAGTACTAGTACACTATCTTACAAGGTATGGGTAAGTGAATAAAATAAAATTAAATCAATAGTACTAGTACTGTATCTTACAAGGTATGGGTAAGTGAATGAAATAAAGTTAAAATTATTGACATTGACAAAATTCACAAGAGTTATCTTCACACAAGGTAAGAAAAAGTGTCCAACATAAGTTTGAATTCCTTGCAGACACTCAGTAAAGGTGTGTGTGTGTGTGTGTATATATATATATATATATATATATATATATATATATATATATATATATATACACACACACACACACACACACACACATTCGATTAGCAGCAATTTTTTTCTTGCCACAGATTTGTCTTCACCCGAAATCATTTAGCTTCAAATAATCAATTAGTTTTCAGACTTCAATGGGTATTTTTATTTTTCTGTCTTTAAACCCAAATGGAACTGCATACTGTATAATCGCATTCCTGTACATTTGCGACACATGTAGAATTCACCTTTTCCACCCACCAGTTATCTCACTAATGTGACAACTGTATCGCGCCTCGCAAAAAACAAATCCTGTAGCTGCTGGGACTTCCTTGTCTTCGCGCCAACCACAGCATAAATTCTATTACTCTCGAATTTGACCCTGAGAACTGTATCTTACAACGTCACGTACAAACTGATTTCAATGACAGCTTCGATCACGTCTTAGTCCCCGTAGATTGGATTGTCATTTTCTCCTTCCATGTGTATTATTGTTTCTTGTGTCTCAGCCATATCGATTAAGGAGACATGCAGTGTTACACGTCTGTCCTTCCCGTCAGGAATTTCGTTGCCGCCCAGTAACATTTGATGGACTACATGACTTGAATCTGATGTCAGTTTGAAGGTATTACATTAAAAAGATCTTTATCATCTCAAGTTAAGATCTTTTCCAAACGTAATGGATTAATGGCCGGAGAATTACTTGTAACTTCTGTTTCATTATAAGTCGTGTTTGCTCAGTAATGTTGTAATGTGGATTCAACCAAATTTAGAATAGGGTTTAACGTTAAGACCACGTTCAAGTGGCTCACTTTTTTTTAACAGAAAAATGCTAACTACAAACAATCATATCTGTTTGTGACAGATATTATATCTTAGGGAAATCCCACTTTCTGGGTCCGAATTTGTGGCAAAGAACTTTGTCAAGCCACACTCCTGCCAACAAATTCCGCCTAGGAGGTTGACATTTCCACTTATCCCATACCACTACATTTGACGTGATTAATAGCGCTTATGAATTTGAGGTCAAAAGCTTCCAGCAAGCGAAACCTTACAAATAAGAAATATTCGCACATTTGGAGCTTCTCGATAAATAGAAGAAACACTCGTATAAAAAGGCACGAGTGCACGGTTGAGGACTGCACTAATCCATCTTCCCTCCAATAAATTCCGAGTTCAGAGAAATTAGCGAATCATTTTTGCACTTATTTTTCCAAGCATTCTGTATGACACATTTGTCTGTCGTCGAGCAACTTTAAAACCGTGCGGATATTCAGAACTTTCTGCAATTCTATTTTGATTTAAAAGTAACTTATACAACTTGCATACCCATTAGACGTAGTCCTCATCATAAATAAGTTATACTCATATAAAATTAACATAATTTTCTGCCATTCGATCACATGGCTACGTATTGGCGAATTACAGCACAGGGAAAACATCAGAACAATGAAATTAGTGATATATAATTTATTTCGCTGCCTTGTACGAATTTATATCCTCAATCAGCTAACTGGATGTTTCGAGTGAGAATTTTTACAAGATTATGCAAACAGACTTAGGTGTCACAAGGGGCGTTAAAGTCTGTTAAGTATGCTGGCATTCTACGACACGGCATCTCAAGAGACAGTACTCTAATGACAAGGGGTGGGGTGGGGAGGGGTATGGCGCTTGAAAAAATAAATATGGTGGACCTAAATCACCACATATATTGCTGACCTTGGTTACGCTGAAATGTAAACACGAATCTGTTTCTTTTCGTAATAACCATGGTAACCAACGCATTTGAACAACACTTGATAGGCCAAACAAATGTGGTCACTGCCAAAGCACTGGGGGTGGGGGTGGTTGTTATGGGTTTAACGCAATTTTTCAGCACACAATAGGCTGGCTATACATGGCGACCAGTATATTTGGTAGAGGAAGAACCCTAAGAAAAAAAAACAAGAACTACCGACACACGGGAAGCTACTGGCGAACTGTCTCGCATACCCACGCTGGCCAAGCCCGAGACTCGAGCCCAGGAGGATGGAGGTTAAATGTTAGTGATCTGTAAAGACAAGTGCCGAAGACTACTCGGCAACCCACCCACCCTACTTTTGTGTGTGTGTGTGTGTGTGTGTGTGTGATTTTTAACGTAGCTGTAAAAAAGTTTCAGTCATATCGCTACGATGTCTGCAGTGGAGCAATTTATAGAGATGTCTAGTAAGAGTCATCATGCTGCAGATATGTAGCATCATGTCCCAAACCAGTCACATTAAAACTAACCTCTTGATGCTGTGCGCCAAGCGAGGCAGCTGCTAATACCATTTTTTACAAGTCTTTGGTATGACTTGGGGTTCGAACCCGCGACCTCCCGCATCCGAGGCGGACGCTCTAACCACTAGGCCACCGTAACGGTCTCTACTTTCCGGGTAAATAAGACTCTTTTTTTATGCAGTTATAAATGCCCTTCTCGAAAGTATATGCAGAGAAAGGTTTGATTTTCTCAAGAATATCTTTATCTACTGTTTGTTTTCATACTCAACAGCAATTGTATGCTGTCCAAAATGTGGAAGGAGCATGTGGTGTTACCCTTAAGCTCCCGCACGTCCAGTTAAGCTTTGTGTCTAGGTCAATGTGACCGTGTATTTGTGTTTCATAAGCACACTTCCAAGTCAATGTGACTGGGTATTCATGCTTCAAAAACACACGTCTAGGTCAATGTGACTGGGTATTCACGTTTCATAAACGAACGTCTAGGTCACTGTTACTGTATATTTGTGTTTCATAAACACACGTCTAGGTCAATGTGACGGGGTATTCATGTTTCAGAAACACACGTCTACGTCACTGTTACTGTATATTTGTGTTTCATAAACACACGTCTAGGTCAATGTGACTGGGTATTCATGTTTCAAAAACACACGTCTAAGTCAATGTGACTGGGCGTCTGTGTTTCAAAAGCACACTTCCAAGTCAATGTGACTGGGTATTTATGTTTCAAAAACACACGTCTAGGTCAATGTGACTGGGTATTCATGTTTCAAAAACACACGTCTAGGTCACTGTGACTGGGTATTCAAGTTTCATAAACGAACGTCTAGGTCACTGTTACTGTATATTTGTGTTTCATAAACACACGTCTAGGTCAATGTGACTGGGTATTCATGTTTCAAAAAAACACGTCTAAGTCAATGTGACTGGGCGTCTGTGTTTCATAAGCACACTTCCAAGTCAATGTGACTGGGTATTTATGTTTCAAAAACACACGTCTAGGTCAATGTGGCTGGGTATTCACGTTTCATAAACGAACGCCTAGATCACTATTACTGTTTCATAAACACACGTCTAAGGTCAATGTGACTGGGTATCTGTGTTTCATAAACACACGTCCAAGTCAATGTGACTGGGTTCTTCAGTTTTCATAAACACACTTTTAGGTCAATGTTTATTAAACATACTGTTCTCCAGGTATAAAAGGTCGGAAGTGTTCTGATAACTATATTTGTGGTTAGATTTAAACCAAACGTCTTGTCAACATTTAAAAATATGGCGTTGGTCACGAGTGATGACTATTTCATCTAAGTCATTTCCATAAGCGTATATATAAGATCCTCAGAAAATGACAGTGATTGCAAACAAAAACTTAAACATATAATTATAAAAAACTTTGGGGTAAATTTTTAATTAAAATATTAAAATTAATTCAAACATTTAAATGAATTCAGATGGATACATCTATGATGGAATAATATATTAAACATGAGAAAAATTAAAACATTAAGCAGAGAATCTCTAAATTCTTTGTTACTTGTTATTCAGCACCTAACAAACATTATCTGGGACAACCTGCAATGTCTCGTCATGACAAGATGGTCTAACTGTTCGTGCACATTTGAGATTCATGATGGAGTGTTTCATTCCAAAATAAATGTCCATGACCAAACACATGCTACTCTTTATCATTTCCCCCTTTTTTCAAAATATGAAACATCTATATCGCACAAACACAAAATTTAAGCGCCCGAGATCTGTTAACAGTCTCACATCTTGTGTGTGTGTATGTATGCGTGTGTTCAAGATTACATTGTTTCATGTTCAGGACTAAGCCGACTTATCCCTTTTTATAAACATGAGCACAAATTCGCTATGGAGGATTTTTGTTGAAAACAAAAACAAGAGTCCCTTGAAACAACTAATGCTCTAATGATTGAAAAGAATTTCCACGAATTCAAGATATGACTTTTTCCTATTTTAACTGAAGAGTGTTGAAATCCACTAACATATTTCTGAGCAATAACAAGATCTGCAAATGAGCTGCTGTGGTGACACTGGTGGATGTAATATCCATAACATTTTCTTCAAAAACCAACTGAACATTATTAAAAGTCTTTTGTTGAAAACCCTATGTAGATCTGACAATCCAGTCATCAGAAGTAGTGACAAGATTTTCACGATGGCCACCGTATTGTCAGATCATCAATTTTCATTTAGGCCAAACTTGACAATAAATGTATTCCTGTGAAAGCCACGTGTCAATAGGACTTTCCATTAAGGACAATTACCAACAACAATATTTCTAAATTGACGATCATGGTGGCCATATTGGCTGTCAGATCGGCATCATTTTCTTTAGACCCAAAGAGGTACCATAAAGGACTCACGGTACTAATTCAGTTCCCATAGTAAACCTTTGCAAACACCATGATATTAAAAATTCAGTAACTTAAAATTTCTGAGTGCCCATGATCAAACACATATTTATCAGTACAGATGAAACCTGGATGTCGGCTTCTGTGTAGAGGAAAGGGTATGAGCCGCGGCATTATCTGGACCTGCATGTGTTTGAAACATGTGCTTTCAATTCCGTACCAAAGAGTCAGGTGCTAATTTTAGTAATGAGTGTTCCAAAATCAAGACTGTTGAAGGACTGGAATTCCATCAATAAAACAATGTCTATATTTTTTCACTTACAACTAGGATAAGCTCTCAAAAGATTCTTTTTCCTAAAACATAACTTACATTATTAACCAATCCTGGCCAGCCAAACCCATATATACTCTATTTAATGTTCACCAATTTCCAGGCTGGTTCCCATTTTTCCATACCATTAATACCGTGTGTCCTATAGTCTTCTAACGGAAACTCCATGTTGATGTGATTTTCCGTTTAGGAATAATATTATAAAATAAGATTTTCAAGAAGTCAGCAAGGGTGACCATACTAGATCTCAGACTGGCACCATTCATCATTTCCACCTTCAATTGAAAACCCAAAGTCGATATGACTATCCATTTGTTGGCCATCTTGGAGGTCAGATCGTCACCAATTTCATTCACGACCTACAAGACATCATAAAAGGTCTTCTAGCAAAAACTCCATGTCAACACAACTTTCCAATCAGGAGGTTCACCAAGATTTTCAAGATAAATGCCATAGTGGCCATATTGAATGTCAGACTGCAACATTTTTATTTAGGACCTGTTACATGTAGGCTCGTACAAAAGTAACAAAAGAAAAGAGTGAAGCCAGCAAGCTTTGTATATTTAACAAAATAATTTATTTTCCTAGAAAGCAATGTAAAAATTGGAAATAGGACTTACGGTTTGTGAATATAATCCAAAAATTAATCCTAAAATTGAAAAATATAAGTCCTATCACTAAACAGTTCTAATTGAATCCAGGTTCGAATCTCGATGAAATTCCAATATGGAGGCGATGACGTCAGATGAGATCGTTCTACTGGTGGCAACAGATCCTTGACTGAATCACAGTTTATAATATTTCCGTGTAGAATTCCAGAATAAATTTCCACTGAATTTCTTTGTCCCAGAACTTCTATAAAGAAAAGCACTTGTTTTGTTTTCTACAGAATATGAATTATTAAATTCCAAAAAATAGATGAACTTCAAAACAATCTGACATCAACAATTGAAACACCTTGTACCCTCAAGGTGTAAAGATACGACTCTGTCTAGATCTAGTAGAAAATGACTGTTTTAAGCCTCGATTTTAGATCACACGGTGGCTCACGTGACAGGCTAAGTGATTTCTAACTTGAACAGTGCAATAAAAAAAATTTAAAATTATCATGTAGGCAATAATAGCCCTATCTAAAAATCAAATTCTCACGCTGGAAATATATAAAAAAGAAAGGCTGTTTACAATGTAGCTAACACGTAGGCCGAAAATGACCTTGGTAATAGCCAATCGTTTTATCTTGATGTTTACAAGATCTATGAACCAGGGTGACCTAAAAATAGTGCTAATGTAATACGTTTTACGTTCTATTCAGGTCAAAACAGAGACTAAATTTACTGGCAAAATATCAAATCCAGTAAAAATTATCATTACAACAAAATATAATGAAACAAAATAAAATAAAAAAATTTAAAACTAACACACAATCAACTTAATTATATATTCGTAACAGACCGAACATACATCATATAAATTCTTGTAGAGAAAACCCGTGATGATATGACCATTCATTTAGGAGTAGCAATAACGAGATGTAACTGATGGCCACTCTTCCATCCATGAGGAGCAAGAAAAAGATTTTCAAGTAGGCTGCCATACTGGACAAGAGATGGGTACCATACATTTTGGACCAATCAGCGTTATATATATATATATATATATATATATATATATGTTCCATGACTGAACATACACTAGTTTCATGGCTGTATATAGAACAGTGTCAGAAAACGTAAGGTCCACTAAAATTTTGATGTAATTACTATAGCATGAAAATCTGGTCAATGTTACTTACTTTTGCCTATGATGAGTATTTCCCTCCAAGAGGAATGCACTCAAAGTTACACAAGTATATGTAAAACTGTGCCAGCATATCCAAGCTAAATGCAAAATTTGTAAGTTACCACAACAATGAGAATGCCATGGGGAAAGTGATCCCCATGTCTCACAAATGTTTTGCCGGGGCTACAATTAAACCAACTGAAGACTTTTGCTGGACATTTTAAGGATTTATTAGTATGTAGAGAAATCAAGACTATGGTAATGTCTGTTATTTGCTTGTAATCTTTTTATTAAATATTTCTGAATGGTGAACAAATGAGTACAGGTAAAATTATTATAACTTGCTTTAGCATCTAATAAAAAGTTATTTGGATGAGAAATAGGCGGATAAAAATAATTTTTATTTTTCTGGATTAATGGTTTACTCAAAGCAATATAGGTCATGCAAATTACAAACAATATAAAATGTTGTCTTGAGCTCTAGTTAGCCTTAATGTGTCAAAAACAAGAAAAAAGAAATGCCAGTTCCTATCCCACAGAAGCCATTGGAGAACTCTTGGCAAGACTGCATCAGTACTTACTAATTAATATCAGCTCTCAAAAGACTGTCAGCAATTAAGTACTTCAAAAAAAGATCCCCAAACTAAAATGTTACAGAAGTGTACTGTTTCAAAACCTTACACTGCATATGTATGGTGAGTCTCTCATAATAATCAAAACAATACAACATTTTGGCAAAATTTGGCTTCTACTTTTGAAAAAAAAATGCTCCCCCCACAGACTTAAGTCATCAAAAGCATCAAAATTTTGGTGTATTATAACATCAAACATCTGACTACAGAAAGTTCTTTTATAACTTACAAGACAGTATTGTTTGGTTGAAATATACAGGCAGTACAAGGAAGCAGAATCAAGATTACTTAAAATACAAAAAAAATGCTATTTTGGGGGGAATTACAATCTTATGTTATTAAGTGATAATTTCAATAATTCTGAACTGCTCTTAGCACTCCTGAATATCCATTTTACTGACTGTACTCACAACGTCCTCAAATTCTACACATCCATTTTGAATGTCTTCTACACATGCTATTGAATATCCGATGCTATTTAACTGTTAATAATATGCAAAAAGTTTATGCCTATTGCTTTCTTTGTACTAAGGTACACTTAGTACTGTTTGCATGTCTATTTATTTTTTTGTACCAAGATACACTAGGTACCATGTACAATGTGTGTCTATTGCTTTGTATCTCTAAGATACACATGAATTATGTGTCTATTAATTTGTTAGTACCAAGGTATACGAGGTACTACATACATGCCTATTGTTTTATTACTGCATGTATATCTACTGCTGTGTTTATTTACATTTTACTATGTACTGTGTCTAATGCTTTGTACTATCATATACTAGGTACTGTATATATGCCTATTACTTTGTTCCAAGGTATACTAGGTACCATGTATATGTCTACTGCTCTGTACTAAGCTTCACCAGGTACTGTGTATATCAACTGTTGTTTTCTACAAAGGTAGATTAGGTCCTGTGTATGTCTACTGTTTAGTTTGTACTAAGGTACACTAAGTCCTTGCGTGTCTATTGTTTAGTTTGTACTAAGGTACACTAAGTCCTTGCGTGTCTATTGTTTTGTTTGTACCAAAGTACACTAAGTCCTTGCATGTCTATTGTTTAGTTTGTAATAAGGTACACTAAGTCCTTGCATGTCTACTGTTTTGTTTGTACTAAGGTACACTAAGTCCTTGCATGTCTATTGTTTTGTTTGTACTAAGGTACACTAAGTCCTTGCGTATCTATTGTTTTGTTTGTAATAAGGTACACTAAGTCGTTGTGTGTCTATCGTTTTGTTTGTACTAAGGTACACTCAGTCCTTGCACGTCTATTGTTTAGTTTGTAATAAGGTAAATGAAGTACCATGGATGCTATTGTTTTGTTTGTACTAAGTACTGTGCACATGTTGGTGATTTTTAGTTAAAAAATTCAGTGGAAATGATGTAAAAGAATGTTAAAATACACTGTCTACAGTAAAATGTATATTTAAATTGAAAGCTTTTGTAGTATAAAAACTAATAATACAATTCAGCAACAGTACCATGTAAAAATAGTAAAATAATGATTGTCTTTTGCACATACTTAGCATAAGGCATGAGAAAATAATTGTACACAAGAATCTGCTAAGGCAATAATGGACTGTGACAGTATAAAAATAACCATTTTATTGACAAGACATCACTCAAAGAAGGTGAACCAAAAAAGTTACAATGAGACAATGGGGGAGTTCATGCCCATCAAGAAACCTTGACTTTATGTGGTTTTGGTGAATATATAAAGAAAATATAGAAGAGAAATTTCAGTGGGTGTTATATATATATATATATATATATATATATATATATATATATATACACATACACATACATACTAATAAGCAATACAAAATACATATTGTATTTACTTATGTATAATACATGGCTAATTATGAAACCCCAACCTGTCTTCCCATATTGCATTAGTAGTATTTGAAGGGTCTGTGCACTTGAAACAATATGAAAACTACATGGGATTTGTTTTGCAAGTGAAAACATATCTCTTCTCACACCCACCCAGCATTGCAATTAATGTCATTCTGTGCAGTGGTACTGGACAGAATAAAAGGAGAAATTTACCGTGGTGCATAAAATGGAATTAGAGTGTGATATGCACAATCCTCAGGATTTAAAGTAAAGATTTTAGTTTTGTACAGTTTGTGTGTGTATGTGTGTGTGTGTGTGTGTGTCTGTGTGATTTGGATTTCTAAAGTAGCTTTAACAATTTTTCAGTCATATCGCTACAATGTCTGCAGTGTGGCAGTTTATAGTGGTGTCTAGCACTGGGACATCATGCCACAGACATGTTGCATGATGTCCCACTCAGTCACATTATCCTGACACCAGGCCGACCAGTCCTAATACTATCCTCTTAATGCTGAGCGCCATGCTATTGTACAATTGGAACAAATCTAATTAAGCAGAATACAAAATGTCCAGCTCTGCAAATATTAGGATAACTTTGACATTTGTCCACATGAGGGGCCAGAGGCTGCAATATTGAATCAGAAAGCCCAGCAATAACAACAAATAGAATCAATCCAAGTTTTAAAAAAATAAAAATTTTTAAAAAACATAAAACTGCTATGATGGCATGAAAAATCTATTCATCTCCTCTGCATGTACCTACAAATGTGCACAACAAATTTCATTTGTCTACCTGAAATAGTGTTGGCTATATAAAATGTATGTCGTCTACCTCAAATGGTGCAGGCTCAACTGTGCTATCATGTTCCAAAAGTTAAAACAAATTGTAAAAAATTCCTTCTACTGCTGCAATGGCCTGAAAATATAATCACCTCATCTACATACTTATGCAAATAAACCTATCAAATCTCATTTGTCTACCTTAAGTAATACTTGCTCACTCATGCTCTTAAGGTTTATGTGAAAATTAAAAGTTCAAATGAGAGTATCCCCATGGGGTGCAAAAGTGAGTCAAAAATCCCCCTGGTGTCAGAAATGGGGGTCAGACTGAGTAAAAAACAAACCTTAGTTTCAGAAAAGGGGTTAAAACTGAAAATTGGTGGGTCTCTGATTTACAATTGAGGGTATTTAAAATCTATTAAAAATGGTCAAAATAGCCCTGGAATCTAATACAAATTAGGTTACAAAATTGTTCACCTGTCTACCTCATGTAATTTTGCTTTTAATGAACTTACAAGGTTTTTTTTTTTCCAAATACGTCAAAGTGCAAAAAGTTCATTAATTTTACAAAACACTGGAAAAATACCAGCTACCAGAATCTAATAAGATTGTGGGATTCACTCAAGGCATCTCGATATCCTATTCTGTCTGCTTTGACCTAGCAGTTTCTGAGCTATCTTACTTACAAAAAAGTAGGACAGATGATGGAGAGAGAGCACTAAACCATGTGGTCTTCTTCCCAATAGGGGGTGGAGGGGAAGAGGAGACAGAAAAACACAATGAACATCAATGAACCCTGGTCTGCTAGATTATGACAGAAATACATAATGAACATCAATGAACCCTGGTCTGCTAGAATATTATGACAGAAAAACACAATGAACATCAATGAAGTCTGGCCTTCTAGAACATGATGACAGACAAACATAATGAACATCAATGAACCCCAGCCTGCTAGAACATTATGACAAACACAATGAACATCAATGAACCCTGGCCTGCTAAAACATAATGCAGATCTGGCTCTGTAATGTTCCAAGTTGGGCATGATTTATCAGGTTTCGCACAAGACTCCAAAATTGCGACTTCTCTCACTCCAGTCATAACAGAGCAGAGTGACGGTCAAATAAGCATAATTGAGTTAGAGGTCAAATTTTGCTGTGCATATTTTAAAGTTAGAGGTCAAACTTTGCTGTGCATGTTTAAAAGTTAGAGGTCAAATTTTGCGGTGCATGTTTAAAAGTTAGAGGTCAAATTTTGCGGTGCATGTTTAAAAGTTAGAGGTCAAATTTTGCTGTGCATGTTTAAAAGTTAGAGGTCAAATTGTGTGGTGCATATTTACAATTATGAAAATACATTTAAATACTCATTATAATCTTATGAAAATAATCACTTTCAATAAAGAATCTGAAACACTGCTGCTTAACTTCATAAATAGCACTAGATGGTAGCCTTGAAACTGCTGCTTAACTTTATACATAGCATTAGATGGTAACCTCAAAATTGCTGCAGTGAAATCTGAAAGCAATTCAGCATCATCTGTATGGATGGATATGAAATCCCTTCATGTCATGATGCTTTCTATCAAATTTGACTGAATTCTGTTGAGCAGTTTTTGAAGGAAAGTCAAGTAAAGAGTTTTCTACTTTTAGTAATGGTGGCCATTTTTGTTGGCGAAGCTAAAAAGGAGTAACTTTGACACTGTATTTTTACATGAAAATCGCCACTGAATAATCCAAAATTGTCATTCTTTAATATATGCATACATCAACTGAATCATTAATACATAAATTTCTCATTTAAATTTTGAAACAAAAATGTGCTTCCTTTTTCTCAACACATAATTTATCAGATGAGTACCTTGACAATTGCTTCTAATAAAATCCTGGTACATGTACATTTATTTAAAAAATGCTCTAATACTGACAGTATGCTTCAAAATGGAAACATGTACCCACAATGAATAACTAAAACAATATGATCTTTTTGTCAAGTAAATTAAATATTGATAAAATTACAGTGCTTGGTGTTTCATTTTTTTATTCAGTACAATTGGTTAGGATCAGACTGGTTATTTCTTTTATTTTTTCTAAATGTCTGTGGATCTGGAGCGTTCCTACCATGATAGTTGATCAGCATATATACAATGTATAAAGCTGCTAAACACATAGAATTAGTCGGTTACGCTTTGAAGTTTCAACTCAAAGAAATGTGCTTTATCATTTAGCCATTTATACATCTGTAACTGTACTGAACTGGAAAGAAAAAGAATGCATTTATTATATGCAAATTTAGCAAGGGCAAAATTCCAATTGACCTGATCAATGACTACCAAACCAATGCAACAATTTTTTAAAAAATTCTTTCTATGAAGTAAAGGGGTGTGGGGTGGTAGAGAATACAATGGAAAAATGATACACATGGAGGCATAGAATCCACGGAGGTGTCTCATTCAAATAATTCAGTGCCCTCTATCTGCTATCATTCATATGAGGCAAATTAGGAATCGAATAGCAGCTGAATATAGTGAGTTATTTGGGTTTATGACTGAGGTTTTTGGGGTTGAATAGAGGACACTGACTTATGGAGTTAAGTATGAACTCGTGATTCAGCAGAACACATGTAAGGACCTTGAGTTAACTGAATATCGCACAAAAACTTCCATTTGCTTACTCAAAAGTAAGTCATAAATTTAAAACTTAGTATCCCTAAGCATTGAATTTTTTCCCTACTAAATGCTTTCCAACCACTTTAAACCTACACCCCTAAATAAAAACTCAATGGATTTGCATGATTTGGAAGATCAACCAGTGGGGACATTCTTAAGACAGAACTTCCATCACAACGGAGAACTTTCACCCACACAATCATCATCATTTACATAGTTTTGAAGATCTTTGAGCTAAGACTATTTCTGTCAAATCTGGTCAAATTCTGTTCTGCGATTTTTCATAAGTTTTGTGAAAGTTTCATATGAGAAATATGAAAGACCATTATGTCAGAATGCTTTCTGTTAAATTTGCTAAAATTCTCTTGAGCATATTTTGTGAAGTTGGTTTTTTATTAGCAGTAATATTGACCATATAATTGTATAAATGATCAGCATCAACTGAACAAACTTGAAAGTCCTCGATATCAGAATGCTCCCTAAAAGTGGCAAGTGTAAATGACTGAAGAGATGATGGATGATGCTTAAAAGACAAAGGCCCAGGCCTTAAGACTGCTCAGCCTTATGGTCTGAAAACATCAGCCTGGCAAGAATCACTATTCTGGACAGAATATCAATAGGTTCAATTAGGGAATTAGGGTTGGGGTAATTGGTACTAATTTGTGTAAAGATTAAGTCAGATTTGCTTTTTCTGGTATTTTGAACCAAATTTCACAAAGGGACTATTTCACCAGGAACTGCCCCCTTAATTTATCTATGTATTCAATTATTTCATAACATAGGCCAATGGCCTAAATTACTGAATAAAGTATATTATTGTTATTATTATAGCATCCCTCTTCAGGCAACAAACACCACAGCACCATGCCTACTGAATCTTCTTGTGTGTTCCTGTGTTAGAATGGGTCATTGAATGGATAGTACTTGTGATCCAATGCTCTGAAAAAATAAAAGGGAAATATTTTAGTGAGAAGCCCTAGTACATGATGTCTACCTAAAAAGCAAATGCAACTGAGTTGACCAAGAAATCTGAAAGGTTAAAAAAGGGAAATATATTAATGAGAAACTCTAGTACCTAATGTCTACCTAAAAAATAAATGAAACTGAGTTGACCAAACAATCTGAAAGGTAAAGAAGGGAAATATATAATGAGAAGTCCAAACCAAAAAAATTCTGAAATTCTCCCATTTCCCTGCTTCTACAAATGTTTCATTGGTATTGATATTTTAAGCCTATTTACTTGCAGTATCCTGGCTATTTTAGACAAACACTTTTTAATACACAGATATCACCAACTTCTCGCTGATCTATCAACGTTTGTTTAAGAGCCTGAGGCATATTTGTAATCAGTTGTTTACAATTTTTCAGTCAGCAGATGACTTTTGACAATCATTGCAAATATAGAGACTTTAAACACAAATAAATACCACACAGGCTTAACTGTCATCATTTACGCATGCTAACTCTGCTCTGCAAATGGTAAGATCAAAAAATACTGAAAATGTCAGCATTTGTTGGGTCAATAATGGAATGTCATTGTAGATAAATAGATTGATAGACAGTCTGGTTACATGAAGTGTCAGATAGAAAGATATGGCGGTTTCTTTATTTTGTGAACCACTTTTGTGGATTTTGTAGTTGTTACAAACCATGAAAAGTAACATTATTAATAGCACAAGATCAATTATCATTTGCAAATTTGAGGACAAAAAACAAGGAAATTTATGTCCATAAATACAAATGACAAATAGATCACACTAGATAGATCTAGTTTTACAACTCTATGGTCTTTAAGTAACAGAAAAGAGCGAAAACCAAGAAGTTTTATAAAATTCACCAAACAATTTATTTCCCTAGAATACAAAATGAAAATTAAAAAAGAACTTACAGTATTGTGAATTAAATCCCAAAGAGTCCTAAAATTTTGATCATAAGTTCAAAAGTATAGGATATTCCAAATGAATTCCAGTTGTGTTCAAAATGAATTCCAACCTTGAAAGTGCTGATGTACCAATAGCCTGGAAAAGTGTTGATGTGTTAACAGTCTTGATGTATCAAAACAATATAATACCAAGTGTCTTTGAATGAATTCATAATAATTTCAAAATAATGACTTAGTCCAAAAATATTACAGAGCACTTTATAATTCCAGTGAATAATTTAAATAAATACTCGCAAATATTAACTTAAACACAACTTACACTGATTATACTAAGACTGATGTTAAGATATGGAATGAGTAATTCTGAAGTAAACAACATTTATATAAAAAGCAAAGACACAATAACAGAACTAGGATGAGGGTAATTTTCCAATCAAATTCCAGACTTGCCAACTCTGATGAGTCCATCTCAGTAAAGCAGTTGATTTTTTTCCGTAAGTTTGACCAGTTTTTAGTAAGGTATAAAAAAATATCATAAACTGCTATTGTAAAGCTCGAAAACATAATTAAAAGTTTGGTATTTGAAACATGCAGTGAAAATAAACATTATGTTCAACTGAAAAGTTTGTAAAGTATGTGCAGACTTTATTTACCACTAGTACAGTTGCACAAACTCAAGTTCAAAACCCTATGCAGCTCAATGGCTTGTTGCTATCTCTCAACTTGACGTAATTCTTATCTTTTTTCCATTTCACATGATGATGGCAATCATATCTCCCGCCACGAGTCATACTCAAATTGGCATGTGATGTCCAATAAACATAACTGTGTCCATTCCAGCTTTTATTCACAAGAATCTGAATATTCCTTTTTATTCTTAGGTCTTGATTATTAACACTTTTCAAGAGGCTTATTTTCCCTTTCGTCTTACACATGCATCTCTTGCTGGACGCCATTGTTAACAAATTCTATAATCAATAGTTTGATCATGCAGAAGCTTTGCATGAACAAATAGGTGCAGTTTAAAGCATCTGAGGTGCTGCTGTAAAGTTAGTCTGGTTCCCTGACTAATTTCACCAATTCTAATATGAAACCTGGATCCAAATCAAATATGGATGAACAAATTTTCCGGATTTTTCAGCAATGATCATTTTTCCGTAGTGTTTGTTTTTATGCTGTAAGTCCATATTTTAAGGGTAATTTTCATAAGACTTACAGCAAAATCATAAGGGTTGGCAGGTCTGAAATTCACAAACACCTTGCTTCTAGAACATTCTTAATTTCGAAAAAAACCTACACCTTGAACTTTACATCTGCAAACATGTTTGCCTCCAAATAATAATGATCTTAAAATCATGGTTCACACCATTTTATGAAAATATCGAGTAAGGACTCTGTAAGGACTTTATAAGGAAAAATGTCTTCATTGCAATGACCAAACATCAAATTAAATACGACCATGAATTAATAAGAAAAGGTCAATTAAGTTATACAAAATAACTTGTTAAACTCATAGTAATGAAATATTCAATAACAAAAATCCAAAAACAAAAAGTAGTCAACTTTTAATATGCAGTACACTATTCAAGCAAGTATTTGCAATGATACTCAAATGGTCTTTGCAATGACAGTGTTTGAGCTACTGGTGCCTTCTCTCAAGTTCCCTTTCAACTCGGTGAGAGAATTTTTCTTTTCTTCTCTACTCTGATGAAAACTGTTCACTTTAAGAATAAAATCTCTTTCCAGTGGCCTCACATTTGTCATCAAGTTCAACAGAACCAGAAATGAGATTCGTAATGTCTTTCTTCAGCCTCTTAATGTTGTTTCTTAAAGAATCCAAATCCTCCTCTTCTACCTTTCTCTTCTTGCTGCACTGTTCCTTTACTTGCTTCTCCTCCCGCTCTTGCAAGTACCTCATATATCTAGACTTCTCCGGCAGAATTTATTATTTCCTGAGTAATACACACTTTTGAAATGCTGCCTACTGACACAATGTCCTCCTTAATAAGCCTCCTGATATTCACAGATGATATCTTTGTTAACAGAAAAGCCCGTTTCAACAAAAGCTTGACCATGGCTCAATATTAGCAGCTTTCTTGTGACTTACTACAGCTGAGGATATTTTTCTGACATGGCAGTTTAAAGAAATATGTTCAGTCTATCTTTTGTTTTATTAAATGAATTTGCATCCTGTGTCACTTTGGACAAATTCAGAAAATGGCAAAAATGTTGTCACAAAATCTTTGATATGCTTAGAGTCAGCCATTATCTTGAAAACATTTTGCATCAATCTCACACTTTCTGGAGGATTTTGTACACAAAACTTTGGGTCCAAGCAAATAATATATCTAGCAAGAGGATATCTGATGGAAACTTTTCTTGCAGCTTCTGACAGAGATTAATGCAAATCTTCTTTGCATCCAATTTCAAACAAAGGAGGCATAACTCTAAGACTTTAAGCTTTTTGATGGATAATAATAACAATAATAATAATAATAATGATGAGGACTTTGTATAGCGCCTAATCTTTAGAAGCTCTAAGCGCTTTACAACATTAGACAGCACCTTAAAACATAAGAAACATATATAATGATATGATTACATAAAAACAAACACCATGAAATTAGAAAACATAAAACATGCTTAAAATATTTAAGGTGGAAAACATTATTAGGTCTTTAAGTTTGTTCTTGCAGTCCAAATAGATGAGTTTTGAGAGCGCTACTGAATGAAATCACTGCGTCTTTGTGTCTAAGTTCAGTGGGCAATTTGTTCCAAGTTGCTGGGCCCTGGTATGCAAAAGAACGTTGTCCATATGACTTTGTTTTCATAATGGGAATAATGAGTGTATGATTGTCAGAAGAGGAGCGTAAGTGTCTTGCTGGTGTGTACACATGGGTGAGGTCAGATAGGGATGTTGGACTGGTGCCTGTCAGTGAAACGTAGCACAGAGAACAAATTTTGTGTTTGATTCTGGATCGAATGGATAGCCAGTGTAGGGTACAGAGCAGGGGGAGGTGTGCTCTGATCATGGATCTGCTTGCTTATCGACAGAAAACCCAAGCCAAAAATATTTATGCTCAGAAATATTACTTAAAGCATGCTTCACAAACTGATAGGGTGTCTTTATGCTCTCAAGCACCTCGAGCCACAAAAGTCTTTCTGCAATGTCCTTTAACATTATAAACAAATCTGTAGTCAGGAAAGGTAACAGTGGCTTGTTATCCTGGTAGAATTTTAGGAACGGATGCACCTGGCTGGCAACAGAAAGAATGAAATGCATCAAAAAGAGGATGCTTCAAATAAGTCTCCACAACTTCAAAGATTTAGTTTCAGGACTTTTGACCTTCCTGTCTGACACTGCTTTTATATAACTTCTAATCTGAGGCAAACAAACAGCATTCCAAAAACTGGTCCATTTTCCACCCTGCGATGCTATACAAATTTAAGCAAAAAGGTAGTGCTGACACTAACAGACTGGAAGTCAACTTGTCTTGCCAGGGTATTATTAAATAAGATGTACAATGATGATAAAAAGTGAATACATCCCAGCCATCACAAGAAGACTGCATTTTGCATTTTTAAAGGTGCCATGAATGATATGAAGGCCACATGAACCAACATTCAGAAGATTCTTTCCAGCTTATTTTTCAATATCTTCAGAAATCATTTCAAAAACTTTAGACCCGATATTGGGTCCATCCATTCTGAGCTGGATTAATTGCTGTGAGGAAGGGATACAATGACATCTTTGATTTCAGATGCAATATCTAGGACAGTTGCATGTCCCATAAATAGAGGTGAGGTAGTTGTCGATACTTCGTGTTTTCCCAAAATCAGAGATGTATGTTCATTTATTTCTTTTGCATTTTCTTATTAAGTGATTCATCAAAGAGCAGTACGTAGTCATCTTATTTGTGTTTGCTTTTCATTCACTTTTTGATGAATTCATCCAAGCCACAAACAGTCATGTACCTGGCTTTTGTCTATACACATTTAAAATTCCTAGCAACTGTACTATCAGGAAACATCATCTGAAATAATGCAGAGGCATTTTCAGATGATTTGAATGACACGTTGGATTTGGATGTGTGTGATTTGGATTCTTAATGTAGCTTTAAAAAATTATCGGTCATATCGCTACAATGTCTGCAGTGTAGCAGTTTATAGTTATGTCTAGCACTGTGGCATCATGCCACAGACATGTAGCATCATGTCCCATCCACCCACATTATCCTTACACCAGGCTGACCAGTCCTAATAACCTCTTAATGCTGAGCACCAAGTAAGGCAGCTGCTAGTATGTCTTTGGTATGACTCGGCAGAGGTTCGAACCCATGATCTCACTGATCCAAGGCAGACTCTAATCACTTAGGCCAGGGGAGCGGTCCGACATGTTGGAGCTCACTATCATGAAACACCATAAAATTTCTGCTTTGTACTTGTCATTATCGTCAATGAAACAAGAAGCACTGGTTGAAAGCACAAGATGTAGCATCTGAAGCAACAGGTAGTGAAGAAGCACTCAAATTCTTTTCAGCTGATTTCTCATTCTTGGAAAAACTGTAATTTAAAAACAAATTATTAATATCAAAATACTGTGCCAAGTTTTAATTAATATGGCTATAAATTCATTAGAATTGTACAAGATAAAAGCAACATACATCATGTCATAACCAATATTCACGTAAAATTCCACAAAAAAAAAAACAAATCCAGGAATGCACTACATAGTGAAATTTTGTGAAATCTTTTACACAATGACGACATATTACTTACATGAAAAATCAGCAATACTTAATTTATGAAGTCAGTCATCCAACTGTGCTAGTCAAGGCTAAGTGCTGTCAGATTACTCCATTGCCAATAATAACACTCTCTCAATTTGATGGCATTTTATTTGGCAAACTTTCAAAAAGTAAAGAGATATGTACATTTTAAGTTATAACTTATTTTGCTATATTTGCAAATTTTTTACTGTGAAGAAAAGGCTCTCAATAGTTTTATTTGCCTTAAACTTGAGTGTATGATATGGTCTAGGAAATTTGACTCAAAAATAAAATACACAATCATGACAATGGCC
>JAECUM010010374.1:0-24351 GCA_016617855.1 Megalonaias nervosa | reverse complement strand
ACCGGGACAACAACATTTTAAATTCTAATTTTAAAAAAAATACAGTGTAATGTATATTTCAGAGTGTGTTTACACTTCTCATTAGGCGTATAGTATGTTCACCTGTACGTATTGATGCTCATTGATACTTGACAGCGAACCAAAACATGATTATTCAAAACAACCATAAGGATTGTGATAAATGACAAAATATTTATTTATTTAGTTTACATATAATACTAATAAATTTTATGAGAACTGATTAGAGGTATAAGATGTGTAAAGCAGAACATACCAGACGATGTTTCACAGACATAATCAGACGAGTCAAAGTGGCTGGAACACACAACACTGTGTATCGTGGGCTTCCAAAAGTCTCTCCGTATAGCCACCATCCAAGATTTAACCCGATCTTTTTGGAACCAGGGAAATGTATGACCCCCTCTGTTTGTGCACTGGGGTACGCAACACTCCGTAGGCATTATTATAATATAGAATAGCTAACTACTTCATGTACCTTTCACTCTCTTTACTGCTGTTGCTATATGGATGCTGGCCTCTTCCGGTTTGCAGTGAACCGGGTTGCTGATGAGCGCCGCCTGGCGGTAATGATGTTTTCGGAGAACCCCATTAGCCATGCAGTGTCAGTATCGGGCACAAAATGCTGATGTTATATCCAAAATGCATGCGCGCGCATGACAAAAATGGAAGAGATCATGGCCAGTGTCGCTAGTAAAACGCAAATACCAAGCACGTCAGATGCGGTAACGGCACACCTTGGTCTCATAGACAAGAATTTGTCTATACAGTATGCATGAAGAAGGGGACATGGGCTCGGATATGGATGTCGCAGGGCTAGTTACGCCAGTTACAGATTGCGCCGAGGTCAATGATGATAATTTGTTTACGGAATTGGAAATTTTTTCCTTTTGAAAAATAAAGGCCTACCTTCAATGTTAACTAACGACAAGGTTCAACCATTGCAGGAGAAGTATCTCCGGCCAGGAAACTGTGACACTTTAAAGGTGCTCAGAGTCAATATTGAGGTCTGAATTGTGATATCAGAACAGGACACGACTGTTGATATTCATGGTAAAAGCTGCAAACTCACTTGGGGAAAATGTTGGTCCCCATATTAAGGGCAATGGAAATGTTTAAGAAGCATAGAAACTGCGAGAATTACCGCTGGATTCAGTAAGGGATTTTTTCACAGACAATTTTAAAATGTCATCCGTTCTCTTCAGCAACTTCAGTTTTAAGTGCTGGGAACTCATAAAACTAGAGCAAACTGATATGTATCAGCCCATCTGTACTACACTGAACCCCATCTGTAACTGTTTTTTTGGAGATAACCTAAATGGTCAGATAACTAAGATTAATGAATCTAGGATGGCTGTAACCTAGCTGCTTTGAAAAAAGCAACATAAGGCAATTATCATTGGCAGCACAACCATCGCTGGAGGAAGGCTTCAAAAAAGTTCAGAAACAAGGAATTGGGGTTCCCAAACATCAGAAGGATCAGTAAGATCCTCCCAGGCCAACAGTATGCAGCATCATGTAAGTACATACGATGTTTCTTGTATGAACAATACACCTGGCAATTTTGTCAGTAAGATCTTCCCAGGCTATCAGTATGCAGCATCATGTAAGTACATATGATGTTTCTTGTATGAATAATACACCTGACAATTTTGTCAGTAAGATCCTCCCAGGCTATCAGTATGCAGCATCATGTAAGGACATATGATGTTTCTTGTATGAACAATACACCTGACAATTTTGTCAGTAAGATCTTCCCAGGCTATCAGTATGCAGCATCATGTAAGTACATACGATGTTTCTTGTATGAATAATTTTGTCAGTAAGATCTTCCCAGGCTATCAGCATACAGCATCATGTAAGTACATATGATGTTTCTTGTATGAATAATACACCCGACAATTTTGTCAGTAAGATCTTCCCAGGCTATCAGTAAGCAGCATCATGTAAGTACACATGATGTTTCTAGTATGAACAGTACACCTGACAATTTTGTCAGTAAGATCTTCCCAGACTATCAGTATGCAGCATCATGTATGATGTTTCTTGTATGAACAATACACCTGACAATTTTGTCAGTAAGATCTTCCCGGGCTATCAGTATGCAGCATCATGTAAGTGCATATGATGTTTCTTGTATGAACAATACACCTGACAATTTTGTCAGTAAGATCTTCCCAGGCTATCAGTATGCAGCATCATGTAAGTACATATGATGTTTCTTGTATGAATAATACACCCGACAATTTTGTCAGTAAGATCTTCCCAGGCTATCAGTATGCAGCATCATGTAAGTACACATGATGTTTCTAGTATGAACAGTACACCTGACAATTTTGTCAGTAAGATCTTCCCAGACTATCAGTATGCAGCATCATGTATGATGTTTCTTGTATGAACAATACACCTGACAATTTTGTCAGTAAGATCTTCCCGGGCTATCAGTATGCAGCATCATGTAAGTGCATATGATGTTTCTTGTATGAACAATACACCTGACAATTTTGTCAGTAAGATCTTCCCAGGCTATCAGTATGCAGCATCATGTAAGTACATATGATGTTTCTCGTGTGAACAATACACCTGACAATTTTGTCAGTAAGATCTTCCCAGGCTATCAGTATGCAGCATCATGTAAGTACATATGATGTTTCTCGTGTGAACAATACACCTGACAATTTTGTCAGTAAGATCTTCCCAGGCTATCAGTATGCTGCATCATGTAAGTACATATGATATTTCTTGTATGAACAATACACCTGACAATTTTGTCAGAAAGATCTTCCGAGGCTATCAGCATGTAGCATCATGTAAGTACATATGATGTTTCTCGTGTGAACAATACACCTGACAATTTTGTCAGTAAGATCTTCCCAGACTATCAGTATGCAGCATCATGTATGATGTTTCTTGTATGAACAATACACCTGACAATTTTGTCAGTAAGATCTTCCCAGGCTATCAGTATGCAGCATCATGTAAGTACATATGATATTTCTTGTATGAATAATACACCTGACAATTTTGTTGCTTGGAAAATTTCAGCATGGTTTGAAGGTTGGCAGAATATTACTTCAGATGCTTGCATTCAGAATACTATACAACATTATGAAAATAGAGTTAGAACAGTGACCTGTGGAAACATTTATATCAAACCAAATTAAATTCTCTTTAACTGAAGAAAGACAAATTAATGCTGAAATTCACAATTTTCTTGCAAAAGATATTATTCATAAAGTTATTTCTACACCCGGACAATATTTTTCAAATATTTTCATTCCACCTTAAAAAGTTGAGTCTGAGAGACTTATTTTGAATTTATAACATGGATACCATAATGGAAACTTTAAAAACAGCTGTTAATGCCATAAAAAGAGGGGGGGGGGTCGGTCGACTTAAAGGATGCCTACTACTCTGTTCCCGTGGCCCAGAAACATAGGGAGTATTTGTGATTTTATGTGGTTCGGGGATATATATGAATTAACCACTTTGCCAAATGGTTCGGCATCACCACACGTTTTCACCAGGCTATTGAAGCCAAATTTTGCATCATAGTGATGAAAAGGTCTCACAAATGTGGCATGCATTGGTGATAGTTATTTGTTCATATGACCAGTGTAAGGAAATGTTAAAGAAACAGTTAATACACTTGATGGATTGGGATTCACTATTCACCCAGAAAAATCTACCCAGAAATAAATTTTGTGGGATCACTATTCCCCCAGAAAAATCTGTTTGGACCTACCCAGAAATAAATTTTGTGCGATTCTTTGGGGGACTATGTCACAATGACTGTCATACTAACTCGAGGTAAAGCGGACAGACTCGATGCTCTGTGTTGTGACTTAGTGCGGAAAAGGAACATCACTATATTTCGTGAACTGGCTCAACTTGTGGGAAAGCTTCTTGCTAACAAACCAGCTGTTGAGTAGACATCTTTATATTCTAAAGATCTAGAACAACTATAACAAAATAAACACTTAAAGACACATTAAGGTGATTTCCAATCTTATTTGTCACTTTCGGCAGAGAGCAGACAATGTATCTCTTGGTGGATATCTAATGTGCACTCCAGTTTTAAAATAGTCTCACATGGTGAATCACAGGTGGCCATTCACCAGTTTTTGTTTGGTTTTTTTGGGGGGGTGGGGGGGAATTGTTGTTGTTGTTGTTGATGTGGGGCTTAACGCCATTTTTCAGCACACGATAGGCTATATATGGCGGCCAGTATTCATGGTGGAGGAAGAAACCTGGAAATCCCCGGAAAGAACCACCGACCCACGAGAAGCTACTGGCAAGCTTTCTCACATATCCACATTCGCCGAATCCTAGATTCGAACCCACGCAGACAGAGGTGAGATGGCAGTGATCCTTAACGGAGAGCGCTTTAGACCACTCGGCCACTCGGCCACTCGGGGCCCCGGGGAGGGGGATAAATCATACAGCCAAAGCTCAAGCAGGTGGTCATTGGGATCAAGATGAGAACTTAATCATATTAACCTCTTGCAACTGAAAGCCCATAGTTTTACTTTACAATCTCTTTGGAGGTGAAGAACGCTCATGTGCGCATCTACATGAATAACTGTAACAGTTTCATATGGGAATAAAATGGGGGGGGGGGGGCACATTTCTAACTTGCGTGAATTATCACGCGATATCTGGCTGTTGTGTGCAATTAGGTGTATCTGTTTCAGTGCTTTAATTTGCCGGAAACACTAAATTGTGCTGCAGATAGATTGTCTACAGACCTGACCCAAAAGTTATAGCAGTTGATGCTTTTTTCTTTCAAATGGATTACAGTTGTCATTATTGCTTTCCACCTTTCAGTCTGTGCGAAGCGGTGCTGTAAAAAATGGCCCAAGACAAAGCAGATCTTATATTTGGTAGTAGCACTATGGACAACGCAACCCTGGTTTCCGAGCCTCCTACATGCAGTGGTCGGTCATTGTTTTCTGTTGACACTCCAACCTGAGATTCTACAATTGGCACACAAACCGCAATGACGACACACCCTCCGCAAATTGAAGATGGGTGTTTTCACTTTTCAGGACGGAAAATCAGAATCAAGGATTATTAGACAGGACTGCCTTCCTCATCATCAATTCATGGAGAACATGAACTAAAAAACAGTATTGGGGTCATCTCCAAAAGTGGATGTAAATTTGGAATAAAAGACAGATTAAGCCACTTGACACACCTGTGACTTTTGTTATAAAGATGTTAACTGAATTAGTAGACAGAGGTTTAGGTTATAGTTCTGTAAATACAGCTGAAACTGCAATTTCATCATTAAGAGATTTATAAGAGGTGGGATGTGCAGCTGGTGTTTAACTAATTTCTCTCCTTACAAGGCAATGACCAATTGTCATTGCAGGAACTTACTGTGAAGTTAGCCATGCTGTTTGCTTTGTTAACAGGACAGAGGTGTCAGACGCTTCACCTTATGCAGCCAAATAGCATTAAATTTGGTGTCAACAGTGTACAAATACACATTCCAAATTGAAGAAACAACCTAAACCAGGGAACCATGTGGAACCCTTTGTTTTTTACTCTTATCCTTATGTTGTGGCTTGTTTATATTGTTATTTGCAACAGACCAAGTTTGCGAAATTCTGAAAAACAGTTCTTCATCAGTGCACAATCTCCCCATAAAAAAAGTTGTAAAAGACACAATATCAAACTAGATACAGACTGTTATGAAGGACTCTGGTATTGATACATCAGTTTTCAGGCTCATAGTACAAGGGCTCATTTGCTTTTGCGGCATATGTGCTAAAGGCATACAATTGGGTACAATCTTAAAGGCAGCTGGTTGGGCTAGTGCCTGTATTTTCAGGAACATCTATGACAAGCCTGTTACAGAAACGAGCGAATTCAGTGCAAAGGTCTTGTCAGCATCTGGAATTTCATAATGGTCATGTAATGTACATTATAACTTTGGTATATCTGGTTTACTACCAACTCATAAAAGTTTTCTTATTTTCCTAGTTATTGTTAATCTATTCCATAAATGGAAGCCTTTCTCTAAAATCTCATGGGATCACGAGGCACTTATGGGGGAAGTGAAATTGATACATTAAACTAGACTTACGAAGTCAAAGTTTGATTGTAATTTCATGAACCCCATAAGTGCCTTAGCGATCACATGCCCACCCATCATTTCCCGCCCAATAAAATATTGAGGCTTCCATTTCTTTTTTGCTCTCAAGACTGATCAGCCACGTGACCAATGTCATCTCATGTGATCACTAATGCACTTATGGGGTTCATGAAATTACAATCAAACGTCGACTTGGTAAGTCTAGTTTAATTTGTCAATTTATGACTAGCGTTCACGGTTTCAGTATTTATCAAAAAAGAGGATTTACAGCATGCGAAGAACTTTCATTTTCAGAGTCGGGGTCTAAATTTTAGACGAATGATTTTAACTTATGGTTAGCCAGATTGGTTGATGCTATACCAAAGTTTTGAAGACAGACTGAATTTATTTTGGCTAAATGCTTTCCACTATAGTCTGACGCACCGCCAATTCGGGACACGCATATTTTGTTATCAACGTAGGTTTAACATATAAGTATAGCTTATGTCATGACAACGTGCGATTATTGATGCCATAATATTTCATGACAATGTGCGATTATTGATGACTTACTATTTCATGACAATGTATAATTACTGCCACCATACTATATCATGACAATATGCGATTATCGATGCCATAATATTTCATGACAACGTGCGATTATTGATGCCATGCTATTTCATGACAATGTGCAATTATCGATTCCATACTATTTCATGACAATATGCGATTATCGATGCCTTACAGGTGTTAGTACGATTAAGATTATTATGTTTAATGGTTTGCAAATAATGGGTTGTATTAGAATAGGTCGGTCAAGTTATTGCATTGTTTCGAAAGATTACTCCCAAGCTCAGTTAAAAAAGAACTTAAAGGACAAACTTCGGTTTTTCACAGGGTAACCAAAACAAACTAATACTTGCTATATACTTTACCATTGGTCTGGTTTTCAAAAAAATAGGTCAAGGACAAACTAATGTTATACCTGATAACCTGTAAAACAACAATAAGCTATAAACTTGCTCTAGAAAAGTTCTGGTCTAGATAACAAAAGAATGATTTTGAATGCTTTCTTCCATCGTCTGAAAGCTCTCACCGCACAGTGTGCAAACATACTGAGAGGAAATCTCACCAATAAATGCATTGGCCACGAACCGCTCCGATGGCCTAGTTGCTAGAGCGTACGCCCCGGATACGGGAGGTCGCGGGTTTGAACCCCAGCCGAGTCATTCCAAAGACTTATAAAATCGTTGTAGCAGCTGCCTCGCTATGCACTCAGCATTAAGAGGTTAGTGTTATGAATGGTCGGCCTGGTGTCAGGATAATGTGACTGGGTGGTACATGATGCTACATGTCTGTGGCATTATGCCCCAGAGGTAGACATCACTATAAACTGTCACACTGTTGACATTGTAGCGATTTGACTGAAAAACTGTTAAAGCTACGTTAAAATCCGAAACACACACACACTGGCCACGTTAAATGACTTCTGCTTAACTTCCTTCAAATGCAGAATTCAACTTGGTCTAAATTTCAATGGTCACCTTTATGGGCGATAACTTTACTATATTCTTCTAATTATGTGAAGCCGAACAATACAAAAGTTCTCCGGATATCCGAGTAGTAATATGTAGTTAAATATATAGCAATATGACCAGCTTGAGAAAAGCAAGCTTTTATAATGTGATGCTGGACAAGAAAGGTTGGATTACTAGGAATAATGGTCTAATGACGCTTGAAATGCATCCGCATGCATGCATTCGTCCAGTATGTTTCAGACTGTGGCGTGTTTTTCAGCATTAGAATATTGTTATTAATTTACATTCAGTTCGCCGATGGTAGATTCATTATTTCAGTTGAGCTAATTGAGCACGCGCTGCATTTACATATTAAGATAGTCTACTAGTCAGATTCTTCCTGGTGCCTCCCCCTCCAAAAAAAAAAATATTTAGATCCCAAAATTGGATGTTGTATCAATAATATATCACTGTTATTAACAAATTGAGAGAAAATGCCATCAAATATGTTTCTTTTAAAGTTTAGAGACTATGGTATCCCCATGTACACTGACCCCAAGAGTGAATTGTGGACGTGGTGAATCAAATAAATCAGTATGAGTGCATATCTCTACAGCACAAACATACTCCTAAGATTCAGTGTTTCGCGACCATGAAAATTAATGTGTGGCATACTGTGACCAAAATAGTTGTTGATTTGACCTTGGCAATCAGCCTTGATTCATGAATGAAATTCTACACGTATTGTACATGTACTTTACTATAACACAAACCAGCCACTGAAGAACTAAACTATAAACGTCAGACACACGAACGACTTAAATAAAACTATATTATATATTAATATATAATACAAATATCCGTAACACCATGTCGTGCCGTGCTTCTGATCTCTTACACAAAGCATCCAGATAAAGGTCAAGGTGTTCTAATCGTTTGGTGTTTTCATTGCAAAGCATCTTCCCATCACAAATAAGGTAGATACAGGTCGAAATGGTCAGGAAACCAGACAAACTATTACACTTAAATATATTTCTGAATGCAAACTATTTTTGTAAAAGATTTAAAGTTATACACGCAGACAACGCCTTTTCTAAACCTACTGCCAATTTTCCCCCTACTTCTCGTACATGAATGAAAGTTTTAAGCAAAGCGTCAAAGATCAATTTTGGTGGCGATTCATGCAGCACAGAAAATGTATGTATGTATGTATGTATGTATAAGGAAGTTTGATACATACCGACTAAATACTGCATCAAAAAACGACCTCATTGTGGCAATATTGTTTTAATTTCACCATGTTTAGACACCAAGGCTGAATGCGTTGATACAAAGCCTTTCAAACTGATTAAATTCAGATCTCCGCTGTCCTACGTGAAGATCTGATGACGACCGCTTAAGGGTCATGTTCTGGTGTCCTTTGAATTAGCCAATGGAAATGTAGCTTTCAAAAATCTGAATGTGAATCAAATCGTTTGGTACATATTCATGCTCTTCACCGACACTGTTCAGTCTCCGAATACGAAGATATAAGACTTCATCTGATTGGCTGATAAAATTAACGTTTATGGTAATAAGATAGGTTACCAGAACATGACCCCTATGCGATAGCTGTCAAATCTTCATGTATAAAAGTGGAGATCCGATTTTAATCAGATTGCAAAGCCGTGCACATTGCGCTGGTTCATCATAGCCCTTTCACACCAAATACATTGCTTTACGTACTGTTTACATTATTCTGTTTGCACATGAGCCTGAGTAATCTTCAGTATAAAGCACATATTTACCATTTTTTCATATAGTGCTCTGCAAATTTCATAGTTTATTTTGTATTCGTAAATATAAGTGATTCAAGGTTGTAATAATTATGAAGAATTATTTAATTGCCAGAGAAATGTAACGAAGTCATGCCAGAATTTGACCTCAAAGCTTCTGTCACATTTGAAGCTGGTTTTCATGTTACAGATATGTTTTATAATTTGTCTCTTGCAAAATATAATTTTACGCACACGTTTGGAAAATATAAATAAAAAATTATTTCACCTGACCATAAAGCCATGGCCAAAAATAAAGCTTTTTTATTGCTCTGAGTTCCGCGTTTGTCATGCATTGTTCATTAACAATTTCTATTTTTAAGTTCTTCTCAAACCTCACAATTTCAGCGAAAATCAGCAGAGATTATCCTGTTATGTAGAACTTTCAATTTTGTACAAATGATATCGCTCCACGTCCATATTTATGGCTGTCGATACCAAAATAGAAAAAAAAAATTAAAGACTTCTCCAGAACCAGTGAACAGAACTTTGACAAATTTTACAGAACGAATTCTGTCACATTAGATGACACAAATGAAACGGATTCTCCATCAGATATGTCTGCCACGACTAAGAAATATTTAAACAACTTCACTTAAAGTACACTCAACAGGAATCGACCAATTTTTGAAGAATACATCATTGCATAAAGACGCGTAAATATTGGACATTGGATGTGGATCTGATAGCAAATATGGGTAAAGACAAAAAGAGAAAGAAAGACCTTGAAACAACTGTTTTCGTAACCTGTGCGATAACCATCATTTAATGACGAAGTTTTCAAAAAGGCATCCCACTAACCCAGATATTTTGTAACTGCTCTTGCCTTTGGCTATCAAGAGAGGGTAAAAATTATTACGTCTAAAGTTAGAAAAAAAATCCAATATAGATATGATTTTCTCCGTTTGTGAAACAGATGATGCTAATGATGATAATGATGACCATAATGAAGATAATGATAATAAATGTTGACCTACACGTTTCAGAGATAAATTTGACGGCTGTGATCCCAATTGCTTTTCACGCCCTCCTACACACCCCAGGTAACCCAGGTGTTCGGAGGTTTAAAACATACCCTAAACATATTGTCCTATCAGTCTATGTTTATTTTACAAGTGTCTAATGAAAACGTTACCATCATCATCATCATCATCTACACTATTATTATAATGACTATCAACCTATGTTCGAAGCCTACTTCCACTTTCTCCCTTGTCTTTCTATATTTCTTGAACACTTTGTCTCAGTTCACGAATGTGATTCAACGACATGTTTTTTTTGGGTTTTTTTGCCCTTCAAATGACACTAATGTAGTAGATTTTAATCTCCAGTCGTGTCTTCTCCTGTGCATTCCACATTCGCGTTCAAGACATGTAAGTGTTTAGCTATATCACACAGGGTATTTTGGTCTTTGGTTGTGTCACAGAAGACATTTAAGTCTTTGGTTGTGTCACAGAAGACATTTAAGTCTTTGGTTGTGTCACAGAAGACATTTCAGTCTTTGGTTGCGTCACAGAAGACATGTAAATCTTTGGTTGTGTCACAGAAGACATGTAAATCTTTGGTTGTTGCACAGAAGACATTTCAGTCTTTGGTTGTGTCACAGTAACGTAAAGAAGGACGATTTTTAAGTCTGATTGAAACTGTATTTATATACATGTCCACGGTATCTCTCTTTGTGAACTTTACCGATCTTGTCCCCCGTATCTCTCAGTGTGCACTTTACTCATCTTGTGTCCGGTATCTCTCTGTGTGCACTTTACCCATCTCGTCTCCGAGACCTCTCTGTGTGCATTTATCCATCTTGTGTCCGGTATCTCTCTTTGTGAATTTTACCCATCTTGTCCCCGGTATCTCTCTGTGTGCACTTTATTAATCTATTCCCCGTTATCTCTCTGTGTGCACTTTACCCATCTTGTCTCCGGTATCTATTTGTGTTCTCCGTGCACTTTACCCATCTTTTTCCGGTATCTCTCTGTGTTCTCCGTGTACTTTATCCAGATGTGTAGCTATCAAGTAAGAAAAAAAATCGCAACCACAAGCTTTCCATAAAAAAGTATATATTTTTATGAAAGAAATAAGTACTTTTAAGAAAGTATACGTATTGGAAAGACGATGTATTCGCTAAAAATTATCTTGATGACTACTGGCAGATCCTGTTTTTTGTTTTAAAAAAAAATCTTTCTGATCGATTCTAATATATTTTATGGGATATATTTTTGGAGCAATATTCCTCATATAGTTTCCTGAAATAACTAATTATGCATTTTATGAGGGTCATAAAATAAATCTGAAGAACTATCTTAAAAACTATGATTTTAGAAACTATCTTAGCATACTGCCCTGAAATTGGACCCTGGTATTTTTATCTGGGATGTCCCAAAGTAATTTTAGCAATCATTATTTTTACGTCTTAACCCAGTGCCGGATTACCTATTAAGCACACTAAGCATGTACTTATGGCACCAGTCCAATAGGGGTACCAGAAAAAATTCAAATTAATTGTTGATTATAAAATTGAATGAATTATATATTCATTTCGATCTGCACGTACGAGTATTTTGATTTGAAATGATGACAACTCTGGTATTTTCCCACCTTTTAGCTTTTTAATATTATTTCTTTTGAGTTTCACATTTTTGTAGGCGGGGGACACCATAATATTTTCAGTGCTTAAGGTGCTGGAAGGCCTTAAGCCGGCACTGTCTTACCCGATCATTTTCAACAATTCTAAATGGATAAGGTTTCAAACATTTAGAAAGCAACCCAAAAATGCAAATACAGCTGGGTTTTGTTTCTTTAGTCCGAAAATGCGTGTAATGCCGCTTTGAAAATGGGATAGAACGGTGTAAACAAGTTCCTTTTTACATATCCCTGTGAATGTTTTCTAATCGTTCGGTGCGCGATCATTCTAGTTCTATTTTCACGCAATACTTGCTGCAAACTTGGTTCCAAAAGATCAGTATATTTTTTTTTTACAAGTAAAATATTCAGACCTCTTTTACAGATGTGTAACCCCTTAAATTTATAAGAGAAACTGTCATTCTTTAAACTTTTACAACAGCAGGGCATTTGAAAAGTATAACTTCATGTTTTGATAAAAACATTACAAGAGGTCACGTGGGCCTGCTAGATATCACGTGATTAATATATAGCTATGTGTAAGGGTAGCACTTCAACTAATCTGGGTTTCTAGGATGCTTTCGGAAGAAATTTCTTCCAGTGCTGTTGATTGTATATGCAATAAAAACAATTGTTTTAAGGTTTCTGTATTTTTGTATCAGCATCATTTAACCGACATTGAGGACCTTTATGCTTTCTGTAAGCAAAAATCTTCTGAGTACAACGTTGTTGGCGGATCGGAATCATTTTGTACAATCCAGAAGGGTGTTTTGTGCCACCATACATTCTGCCAAAATGTGGTCAAATTCTATTGAGTTTTTATTAAAAGAAGTCTTTTAAATTTCTTATATTTATTGTATAAGCTGGCATATATACTGTAATAATCCAAGGGGATACTTGACAGAGCGATGTCAAACCCTGGCGCGATTCCGCTAGAAGTTATAAGTCTCCTCTAATTCCAAAGACCTCTATACAACTACTGTTGTAAACTGGAGAGTCCAACGTGTCCATTCCATAATTAATTTTTACTCTAATTAATACAGGACTAGAGATCTCAAAACTTCACAATTATCTATCAACCGGACATCTGCATGGTTTCTGTCCTTTAACTTTCTGTAACGTACCGTCAGCATTTCACACCATAAAACTATACTTCTCAACGGCTTAATACAGGGAACTATTTTTACTACGCCGCCTTAGGCCAGTCAAATCATGGTTTTAAGCCACATTTCGCCTGTACCTTTGAATCACATTTACCGCTTTGGCAATAATAAACGGCGTCTGCCTACGACGGAACAGTCCCTTCTCGTTTATTCCATTGTGTAATTTATCACTCTCCAATCATAAATACTGCACCCGGAGTCACACAATCAATATACACCATAAGATTTTAATAGGGACTATTGAACGACAGAGTCACTGATGCGGCTCTGACCTGAATTCACCAAAAGTAAACCATGGCATCATGTAAACTCACTAACACTTCACACCGTGACGTTTGCTCCTATTAACTGGCTAACTATTTCGGTCTGATGAATATTTCCCCAGGACCAACTTCCCATAATCAGACAAGTAATCACAACATCTAAGAAATCCTTAAAACGGAGAGCTATAAATGAAATGCGCATACTCCAAATTTATTACAATACTATGGAGAATCAACATCTGTTTTATACTCTGGCAAGACTTTAATACCAGAATGATATATACGAAATTTGCTCGAATTCTGTTTAGTGGCTTCTGAGGAAATTTTCCCAAATGCTTTTGATGTTTATTTGTAACGGCTGCCATATTTGATGGTAGGTCGCCATATTTGATGGTGGGTCGGCATCATTTGTAAGAATATAAAAAGGATTATTGCAAAAACGCGCTCTGTCGAATTTTATCAACTTTGGTCAAGTCGTTTTGGAGAAAAAGTCGTTTAAAGGTGTTTCTATTTTGTTTGGGTGAGCATATTCAATGGCGGATCGACACCATTTGTAACAGATTGTAAGGATTTTGCACCAAAATGCTTTGTCAAATTTGGCCACAGTCTGTTTAGCAATTATTGAGAAATTGACGTTTATTATTGGTTTTATAAAGGAACGCAACCATCCGAGACGGCGAATCCGCATTTATGTTTACAGACTTGAAAGACCATCTGCCTGGATGCTTACTGTACTATTTGTTCAAATTCTTTTGAGTGACCCGTTAAAAGAAGTAGTTTAAGTTTTTGTATTTTTTGTAACGACGACCCTCTCTGAGGGCTAATTGGCGCAATTTTTGCAATTTTGAAACTCCTTTATGACAGAATGCTCTTTCAAATTTGACAAAATTCTTTTGAGTGGTTTTTTTTAGATAAAGGTTGCCTATAGTTTGTTTGTTTCTTCTACCTGCTTCGCTCCTATTTGCCCTGTTTGGCATTGTTTGTATGTAGCTGAAAGGCGGTTATGACATAATGATTTGGATCAAATTTCATCCCAAGATCTTAAGCAGCAATTCATACGAGCGTTGAAAATATTGGGGATTTTTGGTCTTGTATTTTTTTAGTCTATTTTTGTAACAGCGGCTATATATGATTGCGGATCGGCTATATTTGATTGCGGATCGGTTATATTTGATTTCGAATCGACTATATTTCTATATTTTGGAAGGCCCTTTGTATCAGAAAGCTCTCTGTCAAATTTAGTCAAAATTGGTGCAGTTGTGTTTGAGGACTTGAAATAATTGTTGACGGACGACAGACGCAGGACTATACACCATTAGTCACTGCCATATTAGGTAATAAACTATGACTACAATAGCTGATACTTCTTGCTAAAAATAGTAACCACAAAGCAGCTAATTTTACAATTCATGAAACGCTCATGGAAAAACTTCGCCCTATCAAGGCTTGCTTATAAATACTCGACAAAAATCCCTAAAATCTGGAACAATTTATTTAACGCAAATTTACATTCTTACTGTTCGATTTTAGGATGACACTCGAGGAGGCTTGTAACCGGAAAAAAAATGATTTGTCTTTTTTGTAAATATTACATTAACTGAATAGAAATTTCTGAGATTTTTTGTCAGGTACTCTTGAAAGCAAATTGGTTATCGAGTCGGATAAACTGATAAACTCCCAAAACTGTTGACGTTATAAAGGCAATCGATTACCCTTGCAAACTCTGCAGCAGAATTGTAAGCATCTGTTTTGTTTCTCCCTGGTACAATACGCAACATAAGAGAATTCCCAAATATAATCGTTAGCACTGCTGATGTATGCATTGATAATAAGCTCAACAGGGAAATACATCAAGCATTTATAATTCAAATGTAAAGTAAATTGTTACAGCAATTTTGCAACTGAATCGATCTTTATTCACCATAAATAAAAACATGTCAATTTCAAAGTGAAAGCCAAAAAGACAGACAATCTTTCATTTGCTTTCTTGTAAAGTGGCTTTTATTTAATTATGCGTGTGGAGAGGAACATATGAATTTTACGGGCATGGCGAGTTTAAATCTCTGTGGAAGATGATCAAAACATTCGACGTATTGATTTAAATAAGTTAGACACTGCATACAATGTATGTTTCAATTGATGATATCAACGCAAACTCGAGTTTTAGCATTTGACAAATGCATACGGCTCCATACTCAGTTGCTAAGAACTAGTTTAAAGATGTTGAAACCACTATACTACCGTATGTACATTGCAAATGATGCCTGCTGTATGAAAATGAATCTTATTTAAAATATGTTTTGTTTCCTTCTAAATGGGTATAATCGGGCGAAACACCGCGGAAAATCTTTGTAGAAATTCTTGTAAAGGTTCAATAAAAATTCACATGGCTTTTCATGGAAGTTTGGAGGAGTGTTTTCAACATACCACACACTGCCACACAAACCTCTCAAATTAACTGTTATGGCGAGACATGTTGCAAAGAGTGAATACAGGTTATACTCACTGAGCTATACTGATGTTGCGATTGTAAGAAACAACATATGCTCATACCCATGCTGTGTGGAAAGCAAGCTGTCATGTATACATTGATGAGTTTTGGGTAATATAAAGCAGTCATGACAGAAACAAAAGATTGGGAGTGCGCGACTCTATAATGGATTCACCGAGCGTCCTGGCCGTTGGAGGGGTTATTCGAAATATGAGCAGGAAGCAAAGATATAGCGTCAAATTCTGGAACAGTGAATAGGTGACTTATTGATGATAAACTGTGTAAATTTTATGGAGCCAAACGGTGGAGTTGTATTCGAATCAGGATACAAGTGGGAAAACTGACTTCGATGACTTCTTAATGCATTGCAATGATAAAACTGTATCATTAAAAGAGACTTAAATCAGTTTCTATTAATCTTATTTCATTTAATATTTTATCGTCACGAAAGTTAATGTTAGAGGGGATGTGTGAGTTTGTGCATTATTAGTGTTATATGTCAATAATTGTAATATTATTAGTGTATTTTCCGCTGTCTGTCTTCGTCCTTTGAATGATTGTCACCTGTCCCAAACATTCACCCTCCTATATCTTAAGTATTTGACTTAGTGTAGGGGAGTTCGTGACGATAACAAGGTATCTGCTATAGACACTGATAGGGCCTGGCTAGTAATTTTCTGCTTAACACACAGATACAATTTTTAAGTCTTTGACATTTATAGATACTCTTCAAAATTATTCGTTGGTAGTAGTATGTGCAGGAGGAGTAAGGTTCGTATTACAGCGACATATTGATATATATTTCTCAAATATAGTATCATAGCAGAATGATACGAAAGTAGCGGTCGTCATCTTGGGCCTACAAGCCACTGTTAATGCATACTAGAGTAAATTTTAGCGCCAATGTTGAAACAGTTCTTTTGCAAAAACGTTTTTCTCTCTATAAAAAGATATTGTTCCGATATGAAATCTATATTGACAAACATAATGCGTAGAAAAGTTCGCCATGGTTACTTCTGAAAGGCGATCACTATGACACGGGGTCCATTCTGATTGGTCTTTAAGGTTGTCATGAAAAATTGTAATTGTATATAAGAATACAGCAAACCAGTCGTACATTCAATATGCTCGTCATGGCGATCATTCTAAAGTCGACACTCGACAACCTGGACATGGTATCATCGCAAACAAGCTTCTGGTGGTATATGAAAACTGTCACACCACGCATTTAATGCCATTAGACATATACAACGATCTCGATTTAATACAAGTTTAGTTGTTATTTCCTATACTTAGCTTCCTCATGTCAACTTTAATTGAATGAAGTCGCCAAATATGAATAAGTGGTTGATATAAACCAGTATTCCATCCTATCTATTCAAACGTGCTTTGTCCAGAGCAATGTTCACAAAAATGTATATGTGCGACAAAAGAAACATTTGACAGTCACGCTCTTTCAACTCTAACAGGGACTCCGTGAAGTCATGTAAAAACAATTCTTAGATGGTATGTGTCGTCACTTGTACATACTTCGTCAACACAACTGTTTCATATCCAAAACGGGCATATTCAAATATATCCTGAATTACATGACCTGTGTCATATTCAGAAATGAGACAGTCAAACATATTCTGAACTATATGACCTGTGTCATAATAAGAATTTGGACAGTCAAACATATGATGAATTCCATTACCTGCGTCATATTTGGACTCAGACTTATTCTTAATTCCATGACCCGTGTCATATTCAGTATTTGGACAGTGAAAAATACCCTGAATTCCATGACCTGCGTTTTATTTAGAATCTAGACAGTAAAACATAGTCTGGGCTCAATGAACTTTGTTCTATTCAGAAATGGGACAGTCAAACAAATCCCGAATTTGATAACCTGTGCCGTATTCAGAATTTGGTCATTCAAACATATCCTGAATTCCATGACCCTTGTCATATTTAGAATGTAGACAGTCAAACATATTCTAAGTTCCATGACTTGTGTCATATTTACGAATGGGACATTCATACAAATTCTGAATTCTATGACCTGTATCAGACTCAGAATTTGGACAGTCAAACTTATCCTGAATTCCATGACCTGTGTCATATTTAGAATGTAAACAATCAAGTATATCTTGAATTCCATGACCTGTGTCATACTCGGAATTTGAACTCAAACATATTCTGAAGTCCATGACCTGTGTCATATTTAGAATGTAGACTGTCAAACGTATCCTGAAGTCCATGACCTGTGTCATATTTAGAATGTAGACTGTCAAACGTATCCTGAAGTCCATGACCTGTGTTGTATTTGGAATCTGGACAGTCAAATATATTCTGAATTCTTTAACCTGTTTCATATTCAGAATTCTGACAGTCAAACGTAACCGGATTTCCACGAACTGTCAAATCTCAGAATTTGGACACTCAGACATTCAGAATTATATGACCTGTGTCATATTTAGAATGTAGACTGTCAAACGTATCCTGAATTCCATGACCTGTGTCATATTCAGAACTGAGACAGACAAACATATTCTTAATTCCATTTCCTTTGTCATATTTAGAATTTGGAAAGTCAAGAATATTCTGAACTCCATGACCTGTGTCATTTTCAAAACTGAGACAGTCAAACACATTCTGAATTCCATGACCTGTGTCATTTTCAGACTGAGACAGTCAAACACATTCTGAATTCCATGACCTGTGTCCTTTTCAGACTGAGACAGTCAGACACATTCTGAGTTCCATGACCTCTGTCCTCTTCAAAATAAATCACTTCCAGACACTTGTCAACACGGCCACGTGACGCTATTGTCACATATTGGGGGTGGGGGTGGGATACAGTTTTAATTTCCTTGCCTGTTGATAATGTTTGTAACATAATGAAAACCTTTAATTTGATCTTATACAGAACGTAATGATCTTTAACAAAGTGTACTTGTACATTCCCATATTAAATTATACTTGTACATACCTATATTTAACTGTAATTGTGCATGTACAATACCATTATTAAATTGTACGTGTTGATACCATATTAAATTATATATATATATATATACCCATATTAAATTGTACTTGTATACACCCACATTAAATTGTACTTGTATACACTCACATAAAATTATATCTTGTTTATACCCATATTAAATTGTACATGTCCATTACCATCTTAAATTGTACTTATACATACCCATGTTTCAGAACAGGCTCTAGGTTATTGATAAATATATTGATATCGTATTGTTTAGCCGTGTCTGTTTATTTGCCATAAGGGAACTGATGAAAAAATTGCAGGCTGCCATGAAGGCATTCTGGTCTAGTCAGCCACAAGCACTTTTATAGTGGTTTTCTTCTTTCTCGTTGAAAATACCGGAATCCTTTACAAGAGTTTGACAGAATGCAGTATATACGGGGGTGGGTTGGAGTGGGGAGGGGGTATAAAAATGGAGCAAGAGTACAAATGAAAATCTTTTCCCGCGGTGGACGTAACTTTGAAGTGCATGTTTTTTGAAGAGTGCTTTGGTTTCTTGGGACACGGTGAATTTACCGTCCGTTCTTTGCCAAGCATTCCTCATTCAAAACCCTCAGCATTTTAAGGTGTGACAAATCCATGCTAACATTCCATTCTCCAAAGACAGACTATTTTCGAGTGGGGATTAATATTTCAGTTCATAAGACCTCTAAATGGAACAGTACTTGAACCAGCCATGTCTGAGTGCTGTAGCAGGCAATTACGACTCAAGTAATACTTTATGGGTCCTTTTAATATGGTGAACTATTTCTGACTTATTTAGAACTGTTGTTGACACACCTTCGTTACCATGTAAATTAGTAATAATATCTCGGTCATTCTTTTATATAGAAGCGGCCATAGCGCGGATGTAGTTGATGCAGAGGACCAATTAATTCCAATTTTAGGACTCTGATCGTCTTCACGCTATAGTTGCTACATCAGAGTCAAAAACATTTGTTGATATAAGTTACTTTGTCATATTCTTAATTGAATACTGTACTTCCTGTAAGGGAGGTAATCATACTCAATAAATCTTTTTTGTAGAACCATGTCATTTGCATGTGTTGACTGTAAAACTTTTTCCAAAGAAGCATAAACACATATAGTTTAGCTACATGAATTTTCATTTCCTTTTTTCACTGATTCATTCTATGTGACTCTGACCTGGCGGCAGAGTGGTCAAAAGCGCTCTCCTTAACATATCACTCATCTCACGCACCTTACCTCAGTTGCGTGAGTTCGAGTCTCGGTTCAACCAATCGGGGTATGCGAGAAAGCTTGCCAGTAGCTTCTCTTGGTTTGGTGGTTCTTCCTGGTGCCTTCCTAGGATCTCCCACGACCAAAGATACTGGCCACCGTGCATAGCTTATCGTGTGTCGAAAAATGGCGTTAAAGCGCACAAAATCAAACCCGTCAATCAGTGTTAGCATTAGTTGTCAGTGATATATGTATTGAATTTCAATCATATGTTATCAATCATAATTCTCACATGCCTGGTAGATATAATTTGAGCAATGTATTCTTTCAATTAAAGGTCTTACTTATGGATCACGCTTGCTATCGATGGCTGATACGTTGTTAGTCATAGTTCCTGAATTAACACCATATTTGTTATCGATGGCTGCGTTATGGATATTTAATTTGCATTGTTTGTTAGTTAGTTTCTTTTATTTCATTATATGCTGTTGTAATATATCATTGTATGTTAGACTTAACCTTTTCCAAAATTAAGTTTATTTTCTCCTTGACCTGAATTATTTTTTAATTCTGTAAATAACTAATACATAGCTAAAATATTCTCTATTTGTATGGGTTTAATATTAGGATTATTATCAATAGATGTAAACATGTTTATTTGGGTTGGATCATGGTTATTGGGATTCCCCTGGCATACCTGACATTGTCCAGGTTGTATATTATAATTTTAGTAACAGACCTTCTAATTATAACTAGCATTTTATCTTGCAAACATTTAGAACCTTCCAGATTGAAATTTTCCATTAGGTAATAGTTGTTTTTATTAGAAAATGCTAATTGTGACCTGAGGTCGAGTAGATGACTATATAATCTTGTTATTGGAAAATCATTCATTCCTGATTTAAGATCTAGCCGAACCAAATTGTATTATTGTTGTGTCCAGCAGTTCATTTCGGCTGGAAATTATTTCGTCAAATTCTTTAATTCAAGTGATTTTTCTCTGGAAATACAGAATGATCATAAAAAAATAATATTCTTCTACAGAGACATTCACTGGGATTGTATCTGTAAATTCTAGGATTATTTTGATTCTTTTTCTTCATTTTCACTTTGCATTCTAGGGAAATAAGTTATTTGTTGAATTTTACAAAGCATGTTGCTTTTCACTCTTTTTTGTTGCTTATTTTAAGAGCATAGACTCGTAATACTTGTTAGTCCTAACTTCTGCATTTAGAGTTTTAGACTATACTTGCTATCGATGGCTGATGACTTGTCACTCATAGCTTCTGCATTTTCACCATTCTTGCTATTGATTGATCGTATCGTCTTAGTCATAGCTTCTGCTTTTGTATCATACTTGCTATAGATAGTTCACACCTTGTTAGTCTTAGCTTCTGCGTTTATACCATACTTACATCATATAATTATTGCAATTATTTGGTATTTAACTCGAATCCTAGGGGTGAGGATTTGATATTGTTGTTTATATATTTAAAAAAAATTAAAATTCGTTTGACTTTCTTCCCATAATCGGACATTCATTTTCTATACATATAATAGTACTGTAGTTACGTATATGTAATTTAATTACTTGTGTGTTAGTTTTAAATTCTTTTTTATTTTATTTTTGTTTCATTACATTTTATTATAATGATAATCTTCACGGGATTTGACTATTTTCGAAAAAATCATTTCTCTGTTTTGACCTGATTTGAACGTAAAAGTATTACATAATCATTATTTTTAGCTCACCTTGGCTGAGACGTTTTGTAAACACTAAGCGAAAATGATTGGCTATTACCAAGGTCATGTTCTGCTTGCGTGATAGCTCTAATTTGTAAACAGCCTTTCAGTTTTAATTTATTCCAGTGTGGGAATCTGATTCTTAGATAGGGCTATTCTAGCGTACGTGTAAAATAGCATATTTTTCTTTTTACTGCGATGTTCAAATTAGTGATCACGTAGACAGTCACGTGAGCCACCATGTGATCTAAAATCGTGGCTTTCAACAGACGCTCTCTAGTAGATTTATCCAGTCGTATTTTAAACTTTAAGGGCTCAAGAGGTTTTTATTGTTGTTGCCAGTTTTTTCTGAAGTTCATCTATTTTTGGGGATTTAATAATTCATATTCTCTAGAAAACAAAACAAGTGCTCCTTTTTATAAAATTTCTGGGACAAAGATAATCAGTGGAAATTTATTCTGGAATTCTAAACAGAACATTACAAACTGTGTTTCAACGAGGAATTGTTGCCATCAGTACAACGACCTCATCTGACGTCATCGTCTTCCATATTGGAACTTCATCGAGATTCGAACCTGGATTCAATTAGAACTGTTTAGTGATAGGACTTATATTTCTCAATTCTAGGATTAATGTTTGGACTGTTTTCACAAACCGTAAGTCCTATTTCATATTTTTTATCTTGTTTTCTAGGGAAATAAATTATTTTGTTAAAAATTTACAAATCTTGTTGACTTCGCTCTTTTCTTTTGTTACATTTGTACGAGCCTACACGTAACACTGTGCCTGTAACGAATTGTTTGTACTGTTTTCAGTAGGGAATAACTCCAACTTCATATTGTGACTTGCAGGCTGAGATCACCTCTAGTCAAATTTAATAGTTATACGATTGTTCTTTTACTTAATATGAGATCAATCCAGAATATATTCTTAGTGCCAGGATCACTAGAACACGATTCTACTTAATCTGGGATTGGTCCAGAATATATTCTTAATGCCGAGATCACTATAGCACAGTTGTACTCAATCTGGGATCAATCCAGAATATATTTGTAATGCAGGGATCACTATAGTACATTTCTATTTAATCTGGGATCAATCAAGAATATACTCTTAATGCCGGGATTAGCCTAGAATAAACGGGCATAACTTGAGATCAAAATAGAATATGACCATAACTTGTGATCAACGTATAATATGCCTGTATGCTGAAATAAGCTTTGATTGTGATTCGTCATAGCCATATACATTATTTAGCTTATGGGTATTTCCCATAGAGTGAAAGACAATATTTAATTTTAGTTTTCGCTCATGGGTATTCCCCACAGAATGTGAGACAATGTTTAATTTAGGTATAGCTCATGTGTATTCCCCATATAGTGAGAGCCAATGTTTAATTTTAGTTTTAGCTCAAGGGTAATCCCCATAGCGTTGAGAGGCAATATTTAATTTTAGTTTACGCTCATGGGTATTCCCCATAGAGTGAGAGACAATGTAAAATTTTAGAGTCGTTAGTTGTCATGATTGGTATATGTTGACCTTGAGGAAAGTATTTAGTAAATGAATATTATATATATAAGAACTATGGAGACTAGAGAGAGAGAGAGAGACAGAGACAGAGAGAGACAGAGAGAGACAGAGAGAGTCTAGCGTAATTACTTGTATTTCTTTTTGTACATGGCGTATCTTAAATATATCCTATTACAAGTCTGTATTTTGCTGTGTGTAAAACATTGAAATATAATTATTGTATGTCTGTATGTTGTTGTGTGTAAAATATTGAAATATAATTATTGTATGTCTGTATTTTGTTGTGTGTAAAATATTGAAATATAATTATTGTATGTCTGTATTTTGTTGTGTGTAAAATATTGAAATATAATTATTGTATGTCTGTATTTTTTGTGTGTAAAATATTGAAATATAATTATAGTATGTCTCTTTAATAGAAAGTTTTAAATTATATATCAGTTGTTCATATACCAACATTCCCAGCTAAATGCTTTTTTGCATATTTCTATGTACAGTTATCCTGTATTTTACTAAAGTTACCTTTGCTGTACCACACATGTTATATATGTGCAAATGTTTGATGTTAACTCCATACAAATGGAATATAATATTTGTGTTACGTATGCAATGTCCATGAGTTTGCTTTATGTACATTCCATATAAATAAGACAGAAATTCTTCATTTAGATTCCTTTGTCTACATATATATAAAATACATACGTTGCTTAAATTATTTATGGATTCAATAAAACCACATATATAATGTACACGAACACCTGTAAGATAAAAACTCCGAAGACTTTCTATAAATACTTCCTGTGACTCTTATTTGCGCGTTGAATTAGCTTTGCATGTATTTGTTTACCTGTATACCAATCTTGTTTCAGAGCACGTGTTACTTCCCATGTAGGTA
>JAECUM010010373.1:0-37024 GCA_016617855.1 Megalonaias nervosa | reverse complement strand
TATGTATGTATGTATGTATGCTGTCTTTCTGTCCCTCTGTGTGTTGTGACAGACAAAGATGATATAACAGCCAGGAAATATTTTTAAATACATGAAACGAGATGATTCAGTTTAATTTGGCTAATTATTTAGACAATATTATATATTTTGAAGCTATTCATTTTTTGATGTTTAAAATATGTATTATCATGTGTAAGTATTAAGTAGAGAAAATAAAATATCAGAAGAAACTCACTGAATATCGACTTTCTTTGAACGTTTTGTTGACAGACATAATAATTACCTTAAATACTCGTTTAAAGACGAGTTAAACTTCAAAATATGCAGACCCACATCGGCCGTCGCATAATTGCTCCGGCAGATCTGGTTCTGTGCAGTTTGTTAGAAGTAATCACTAGTACAAACAACCTTGATCTTCAGGCGCATTATGCTACGCTCAGGATCATTGCTGTTTGCAGTTTGACTTGATCATTTTAAAAAAAAATTATATAACAACATACATAAGAAATAGAAGTGAATTTTTTTCGCTGGTGGGTAAATGTAAAACGACCTAATTCTGATAGATCAATAAAGCGGTGAAAGAGAAAAATAGTATTCGAACTCGAGACCCTTGGCATATTCGTCGATCATTCGGACCACTGATATATACAGATTATGATAAATATTGTTTTCTACATGAAAACATTGCACAAAACGTGTTATTTAATTAACTCTATTAGTTGTAAAGTTACAACAGTACTTCGCGCGGGGAACGCGGGGGGTGGGGGGTGGGGGTGGGGATGTCAAAAGAAATAAATTAGTGTTTTGAACTTTTTTCAATGTGGTAATCAATAAAAAAAATAAATGAACAAAAAAGAACAATCACACAATTATGGGTAACATAACGAACTTTAGAAAAATTAATACACAAAGATGATTTTAGTTTTTGGCCTCTGACTGCTGGAATAATAGCGTTATATATGGAATGGTCTACCCACAACCACGGAAACTGTAGTTTTGCCCTGTTGGATAGTTCTGCAAATATTTGCCGCAAATAGACAGGATTCAAGACAGCACTGCAAGAGTGACTAGAGTCTAGAAATTTCAAGTTCAAATACCTTATGTACCCTGTTATAAGTCTAGTCCAACCGCAAATTGCACAGATCCGAATCTGTCGTCACATACTGCGTCGGTAGATGCAGCTCAGTTTGTTTTTAGTAATGAGTTGCACAAACAACACATACCCTGATCTGCAACAGGAATGTGCAGCGGCAGACCATTGTCTCTGTGGTTTGCAGTTGGACTTATACTGACATATAAGCGAGCACAGACAGTACCCTTTTTTGCCAAGATGCAAATGTGACCAAACACCGTAGTCACGCCCACTTTTTAGAGATAGGAATTTCATACTGTTATGCACAGTAGGATTTGAGCTTATAATAATTCATGTTCAAAACTTCCTGCTTAAGAAATATTTTTAAATTGTTATCGTAGCGAAAAGTAGATTAATTCCCCATAGTGAAAAAGGAGGGATGCCTTATAATAAATGTAACAGATGGTATTCGATATCATAATACTTGACGATTGTATGTCCTTCTTGTAAATGTGTGAGAGAGAGAGAGAGAGAGAGAGAGAGAGAGAGAGAGAGAGAGAAGCAAAATATTTTCAGGTATATATATATATATATATATATATATATATATATATATATATATATATATATATATATATATATATATATATATATATATATATATATATAAGTAGTATATGGGGATACATTAGGGCATACGATCAAAAGAAGAAAAAACAGCTTGGGACAATATAGGGCACAAATGTATAGGGCCTATGAGGCTAAAGAAGGAAAATTACCCTGGGACGATATAGGGCAAAGAGGGATAGGGATAAGGGGAATGAGCATGACAAGACCCCCTGGGGCAATATAGGGACAAGACGTATAGGTGATACACACACACACAGCCTACACACACACACACACACACACACACACATATATATATATATATATATATATATATATATATATATATATATATATATATATATATATATATATGGCAAATTTTGGGGGGATTAAATATTGTCGAGGCATACGAATGAAAAGGGCCTTTGGTTTTTATGTTAACACCATTTCCTTAACAAGGAGGGCATCTTATGGATCTTCTTCTCATTCTCAAACTTCATCCAACCGCTGGTCCGTAGATGAGCACTCGCTTCAGACAGCCTTGTCTCTCTACATAGATTCTTCGTTTCCAAACAGTCGTATCGGTGATCCGGATGATGGTCCATGATGATTTAACATACATGGGTAAGTCCGTACGGTACAGCATCGACTATACGAGAGTAGAGGATTTAACGTTTGTTCACATCTTGCGACGAGAACAGGTGAAGGGAATGAAGTGAACCGTGGTTATTTATAGTGGAAGAGCGGATCGGAACGGATTGAGATTGTTCACCAATCCAGACACGCGTTACAAAATTCACCCACTGCGCCGAGTCTGTCTTCCAATCGGAAGAGAGATGCCTGTGACGTTACATTCCCTATATAGGTGCGCTAGCGTCTGTGCGCAGTGAATCGATGCGACATTGATTTTTTGAAACATGACGGAAACTAAGATGACAATGAATTGGGGTGCACCGGCCGTGGGGACGAGAAGAGATGGTATAGCAGTGGCTACCAAAGTCAACACAGGTTTACTTGCAGAAGAGGTCGATTTTAATTGGGATTTAGTAGATTTTCTCCCTTCTTCGCAAGAATTTGTTCCGGTGCCAGCATCTTCGCCACCTTTTCCTTTAAAACACGTCGAGGATTTTAAACAGAGAAAGAAAGAAGAATTGGAGAAATATTTTCAACAGCAGGAAAAAGCAGAACAAGCTGAGATTGTGCCCTACTTGTGGACAAAGCATACGTACCAACAGTGCCAAGACGCACGTATATCCAGGAAAGAAGCGATGTCACATTTGTATCCAAATCGTGGACTTGGAACGCGAATGTAGCATATCAAGAATATCAACCCCAACAAGAGGAGGAGGAAGATGACCAGAAGAAGAAAGGGGATTTCATCGTTTTCGATTTCGAATGCATACAAGAGACTGGCATTCACATTCCTAATTTCTGCGTGGCTCATCGAGTGTGGGAGAAGTGCATCCAAAAACTTATCTTTAGTCATCGCCCTCACTGTAGCATGATTCCTAGAGGTCGTGAAAAAATCCTTCGGGGACCTAAAACGCTTGCCGATATCGCCCAATGGATCTTAGACCTTATCGACGAGACGTGGAGCCAAGAGGACATCGAACGTTACGTAGATTGCCATCGCCATGCCACGGTGATGGCTCACAATTTCTCGGGATACGATGGGCAATTTCTTCTCAGATACTATACAGAACAAAGTACCGAACGTCCTAAAGTGACTTTGAACAGAGCCCTAATCATTTCCATGCAAGTGGGACAAGTACAGTTTAAAGATTCGATGAGTTACTTGGCCATGCCTTTGAGCCGAATGCATAAAATGTTTGGAATGACAGAAATGGCTAAAGGCTATTTTTCGCACTTTTTCAATACCGATGCCAATCAACACGCCGTTCTGCCCCATTTGGCTGAGGCTCAGTACTACGACCCCTACAAAAAACATGCGCACCGAACAACGAGAAGCTTTCTACGCTTGGTACCAAACTCACGCCTCGGACCCGTCAACTTTCAGGAAGAAATGTGAAAGTATTGTCGTTCGACGTGGACATTTTCCGGCGTTGCTGTGGAAACGAGAATTATTCATGGAACACGGAGGGATCGATCCTTTGAAAGAATGTTGCACCATTGCCAAAGCGTGTTCCTTAGTGTACCGCCAACGATTCATGCCCGAAAACACCCTGACTGTCATAAGCCCTCAAACGACCAACTTTGTCAAACGTCAATATTCGGTGAAAGCCACACGCTGGCTACATTACTTGTGCGACAAGGAAGACAAATGGATCCAAACGCCCGCAACGGAGGAGAGGAAACGACCATCGGAAGGTATTCGGTGGATCGTGGGACTTAGAAAAACCCAAGATCGTGTACGAGTTTAACGGACGCTTATTTCACGGATGTCCCATCTGGTACCCTCAACGTGACACTTAAAATCAGTTTTTCAACGGACCATGGAAGAATTGTACAAGGCTACTTGTCAGCGGCGCTTGAAGTTAGAGCAGCAAGGAAACCAAGTATTTGAAATGTGGGAACACGAATACGATCACCGTTTGAAAACCGATCCCGAGTTTCAACGCATCGTGGAAACTTACAAGCTGGTGGACCCACTGAACCCGAGGGACAGTTTGTACTGAGGACGGACGAATGCCAGCTGTTTGCTATACCAAGCCAGCGAGGAAAAAGGAGAAGAAATCAAATATTTGCACGTGTGTTTGTTGTATCCTTACATGTGCAAATATTGTCGCTTTTCCGAAGATCACCCACAATTACTGACGGAACACATTGACGTGGACAGCATTCGACAATACGAAGGAATGAACAAGTCCAAAGTCTTGCCTCCCGCGAACTTGCACAATGTCGTTTTACGTCACCATTGCCTAGGAAAACTGATGTTTCCCTTGTATCGTACTTGTGCCGAAACGTGCAAACAAGACCGACCTTGTCAGCACATTCAGGAAGAACGCGCCTTGACAGGAACGTGGGTCAGCGTGGAATTGTTCAAAGCTCTGGACCTGGGATACCAACTGTTAGAAGTGTACGAAAATTAACACTTTCCTAAGACAGACACGTATCACAAGGTTGACGAGACTCAGAAAAGCATTTTCTCAGATTACGTGGATGCCTTTTTGAAACTGAAACAAGAAGCCAGCGGATACCTTTCCTGGTGCCTGACTCCCGAAGCCCAAAAGAAATTCAAAGAGAAATACTGGGAGTAGAAAGGCATCACTTTAGACCACGTGGAGAAAAACGAAGGAAGGCGATCGTTTGCCAAAGTGATGTTGAATTGTTTGTGGGGTAAAATGGCACAACGACCGTGTTTACCCAAGACGGAGTATTTGACAGAAACCTTCCCGCTACTTCCAGATGATTCACGACAAAAGCAAATGCATGAAACACGAGGACGTCGTTCGTGAGGACTTGATTTTTGTCAATTACGAAAAAGAACTGGACTTTGAAGAAGCCGACGAATTTGGAAATGTCATCATTGCGGCTTACTTTACAGCCCATGCTCGCTTAAAATTGTACGAAGCTCTACACCAGTTGGGAGATTGTGTGCTGTATTTTGACACGGACAGTTGCTGTGTGCTGTATTTTTGTCACGGACAGTTGCATCTACATCGATCGCCTGAGTCACTGTCACCATGTCGTCGAAGGAGACCGTTTAGGAGCCTGGACGGACGAGCACCCCGACGACAAGATTCTAAGTTTTGCTAGTGGCCGTCCCAAAAATAACGGCTACGAATACCGGGACAAACAAGGGGAAGTGTACACCGAGTGTAAAGTGAAAGAATTGACTCTCAGTTATTGCACCGGTCAAATGGTGAACTTTCGCGTCCTGAAAGAAGCCTTGCAGTCTTGAGAGTATCGAAATTTTACAGTGACCACCTACCAACCTCACAAGATTGTACTTTTACCCACACACCAAATCGTCAGTCGTTTCTTGGAAAAAGTCTATCAAATCGTGTACCAGAAGCGAGTACGTCTTCCCAACCACTTCACTTTACCGTACGGTCACGTCAATATTGGCCAGCATATAAAAAGGGACAACGGGCAAAACCAATAGTTCATTGTAACTAGCAGCACCAAGCGAGAAAGATGAATCTTTTAACACAGCAAATATCAAGCGAGAGCAAACGCAAGTGCGATGTTGTGCCTTGCGACGGCAGGGATGTCGTAAGATGTGAACTCAGCGATTCAGTATCACATCATGGGAACTTTGCTATAACTATACCTACCATGTAAAGTGATGCTGTGCGTGTCAAACCTGACTGATGCGAAAGCGATGCCACTTGTTATCGTACACCTTATCACTTTACTGGATTTCATAGTGGATGTCATCCTTCACGCGACACCAGGCGGTTACCATCCTACGGATGTCATCCAACCCTGAGTAAACTTCTGCGGATTTCACCGTACCCTCATCGAAATGAACCTGTGAAAGATGTATATTCGCTTCCTGTGCGTTTGCCTGAATATTGCGACTTTGAAGTCGATTCTAAACCTTCCGAGGAATATGGGCAAAATATCTGTGATGATCCACCCCCCACCCCCACCCCGAAGAATTAGCCAGAGCCGGATTTATCTACTTGGGCGAAGGGATAAAGTCAAGTGCTTCAGTTGCGGTGTGTCACTTCACGAGTGGTAACAGAGAGATTCCGCTTACCTGGAACATGCTCGATGGTCTCTAGATTGTCACTACATACCTTTAGTGGTACCTAGTGATTGAAGTGGCATACCATGTCGTTTAAGAAACCAGCTTGGCTAGGAGTCAAACGTTGGACAACAACTAGACAAGTATTTAAACCCCATGCAAAAAATAATATTCGATGATTATCAAACGAATTGCAAGAGAAGATCTACAAGGAAATATGACAGGGACTTGCCAGAGCCAAATCTCAATTGGTGACTGAGAAACCTTTATGTCAAGAAATTCACAAGAGGAAATTGACAACAGTGAACAAACAAGTCAGATTTCTCTGGATCAAGTGTGTGTTCATCCGAATATTCCGCTTTAGACCATTTACATTAGAAGATTTTAATGACATTCTTGACCGTTTCCTGGAATGGCAGTGGTCAGAAATTACTCACTACGTCCGTCACTTTCGCTCTAGGAGAAGTTTTTCACTGACATGGTTATGGATACTTTACAAGAGAACATTCGTGGTTTGCCTGTGGAGTTGAGAGAACGCATTTACCGAGAGCTGGTCAAACTACAAGTGAAACGCAAATAACAATTGCATCCGTTACGTCATCAGTGTTTGAACCACTGGCACCTGAATGCTATACGAGGATTGATTGATGTGAAAGCGTTCCAGTGGTCAGACATTGTTGAACTGGATGAGGACCAGAAGACTTTGGTTGCCGCTCTTCCTTCTACTTACAAGGTGGCCATACTACAACGAATTCCAGAGGAAGAGTTAGAGGATTACCAAAATCTTGTACGCTACCAAATTTTGTCTATAGAGGAAAATTCTGTGCGGTGCGTGGTGTGTGAAGTAGTGACAAAAAAATTTGGATTCGCTACTGGAGTACGATTAGCTCTGTGCAAAAAGTACATTTATTAGCTCCGACAAAAAGAGGGTATAAAAACGGGCTACCATGCCACGACCTTTATAAGTCGTGATACAACTGATTCCGTGGAAGGAAATCAGTTACATTATTCAAACGGTGGAAGACTACCATCGCATTTTACGAGAACTGTGTCCATTGAATAGGGGTCGCCATGTGGTGTGTCTCTTAGTGACTTGCTTTCTCCGATTTCGTTTACCAGCCGATTCTTTGTGGACTCTTCACGAACAGTACATACCACACCAAACATGAAAGTGGTCTCTTTAAATGTACACGAGAGACTCATTCTGTTAAACGCCTTGCGCTTTCATCTCGATACTTCTTGACCTCTACGGGAAAACAAGATTCGTTAACTTTTAAGCACTGAAGATGTGCATGACGATGTGTGTGTAGCTTGTGACTTACACACTCACAGGAAAGATGTACGTGGCTGAAAAAGTTGGGGCTTCGACGCTTGGAAAAAAGAAGTGGCACACTATGCCCAAGATTTGTCATCCTAAATTCAAACGTTCAGTGAAAAAAGTAAATTTTAAACCAGTGTTAGTGACAGTACCAGAAGAAGAACCCGTCACCGAGGAAAACCACTCCCTTTAGGACAAGACCGTCATCGACATCCCCGAAATACCATTCCGGGAGGACCCCTGTGTGACCGTGCCCGGTGTAGAGACTCTAAGAACATTACACACTGTACCTAGGACACAAAACCTTGATCACCAGACATGTTATGCAGAGGCATGTTTATATTCCACTTTGGTCGTTTTGATGTGTCTTTCATGCATGTACTTAACCATTTGGCTTTTATGTATTTTTGTCTTTCGTGTTCACTTTTAAAGTTTGCAATAAACGTGTCCTGAGAAAGTATAAAAACTCTTGCCTTGTCTGTCTTCATGTCAAAAGTGACATTCCCTGCACTACTATGGCTACCTCTACTGTTTCTGCATCCTCTTCCTCCACTTTCAAAGTCATCGACGAAAACTTAGGAGGGAGGCTTTGTATCTTCGGCATCCCTATAACATGTTAATTGCCGGACCCAGCGGTTCAGGCAAAACCGAATTTGTCAAACGTTTGATTGAACATAAACATCATTTGATCGATCGTCCACCACAACGGATGGTGTGGTGTTATAAAGTGTGGCAATCGGCGTACAGCCTTCTGTGATTTCACCATGTTTGTGGAAGGCATTCCTGGCGAAGACGACGGGATCGTATCTGAGCCCAGTCAAACCCATCTGGTCATCTTCGACGACATGTCAGGAGAAGACGAAGAAGAAATTAAACTGTGGTTTACGCGCAAAGGGCATCATCCAAAATTTGTTTCAACAAAGTAAAGCCCATCGCACCATCAGTCTCAACGCTCATTACATGGTATTGTTTAAAAGCCCTAGAGATAAATCGCAAGTGCAAGTCTTAATCAAACAGTTAGGAACGCCTTGGCTGACAGATGCGTATGACGATGCCACTCAAACCCCACAAGCCTATTTACTCGTGGATTTAGATCCCACTACCCCCGATTATTTGCGATTTCGTACCCATCTGTTTCACCACTGGTGCCAAGACGGAGGGCCTGTCGTGTACACGTCCCGGTCGGCGACTTAGCAACAACAACAACCAAAAAGTCTATAAAAACCTTTGTCAGTTTGAGTCTGTCTCACACAGCGTCAACATGACGTCTCTCTAGTCTCATCTTCCCGTCAAACTGATTCGTACCTTGTACGGCATCAGTCACGAAAAAAATCCACAAATACGTGCTCGTGTCTTAGAAGCCAGTCTCAAAGAAGTCTTACGATTGTTTACAGTGACAGCTCGTCAATTACTGCAAGGCATCATTCACATTACACATCAAACCTTACTTTTTTTGACAGAAACAAAGTAGCCTTGACGCAACTGGCCGATCCTTGCATCGAAACTCAAACCAAAAAGCAAATCATTTTGAGACCTGGAGGTAGCGGTTCTCTAGGAGGTGTCATCATTCACTCCTTAAAATGGGATCCAAACGCCCCCAAGTTCTCCCCAAGAAAAAGGCACTCCCCGACGTCCCCAGAAGAAAAAGAAAAAGAGCAACGGTGTCAAGACCAGGTCACAGCCTCAGAAAAAGAAAATCCCACAGAAAACAGAAACAGAAAAGAGAGGCACTGCCGCCATGACACAACCTTACATTCGCAAACCACGACCTGCCGCATCGGTGACCGCGTCTCCAGTAGCCTCAGCTTCTTCCACTTCTCCGTTGCTGGTAATGCCTGACAAACCCGATTTGACACGTGTCTTTCCTAATTTGATGAAAAATCGAAAACCCGTGTCTCCAAGAACTTCTCCTCCAGCGGTGACACCTACCTCCTCTTTAGCTATAGTGGCCTCTGCTCACAAAGTACCTGCCCCCAAAATTAAAGTCCAAGAGCGATCGGGCATGTTAAAAAGTTTGCTGCATTTATCCAAGCAAGAATTGTCCCAAATGAGGCTGTTGCGAACCCCACCACGACATGCGATGCCTGCCATGAAAAAGATACAACGAAGCGACAATCGGTGGCGACGAATTCCAGTATAAAAAAGACCTGTACCAGGCGATAGTGATCAGAGTTGTTGTGCTCCTGAACGCCCAAAGATGTCCTCTCAAAGAAGTGCTCACCGCCACTATCATCGTTCTTCTGTCCAAAAAGGAAAAGGAAAAAGAAAAGGACAGTCATGTCATCCGAGAAAACGCTTAGCCAAGATTCGACGTCACCCCTAGAAAAGATGCAGTAGTCCAAAGAAAAAAGAGGAGCCACCAAAGGGGAGGATTCTTTTTGTCGAACCTTATCAGACAAATAAGATAAAAGGACGCATGTCAAGCCATGGACTTTACTGTCTTCTTTTGCTCCTGAACCAAAAAAAATGTTCCCTCAAAGAACTGCACACCACTAACATCGTCGTTCTCGTGTCCAGAAAGGAAAAGGAAAAGAAAAGAACAGTCACGTCATCCGAACAACCTCTTAGCCAAGCGGCGTCGTCACCCCCAGAAATGACACACTCGTCCAAAGAAAAAGAGTAGCCATCAAAGAGGAGGATTCTTTGGCGATTTTCGAAAACAGATCGTCACCTTTTTGACGAGGCGATAGTCAAAAAAAGGATAAAATGCCGTGTGCCAAGTTATCGACGTTAGCGTATTTTCGGTGTGTGCCCCGGTACCAACCAACCAACAAACAAACAAAGATGTCACCTCCCAAAAGACATCTTTCTTCTACCCCTAAAGGCAAGAAAAGGAAAGGACTGCCTCCTCGTTTAGTCAAACATTGGAACATGTTGTCCCTCCTGACCAAAGCTTCTCCACCCATGCTAAAACAACTCATTCAAACCACCTCCAAAGACGTCCTCGATACCGTGAGCGAATGTTGTCTGAATGTCTTGAAAGAAACGATATCTTTGTCTAAACATCAGAAAGAATGCTTAGCCAAGCATCGACATGTTCTTCGCCAAATGGTCCAAAAGAAAATAGTGGGACCTACCTTGGGTATGTAAGTAAGACAGCAGCGACCTTGTTGACCCTCTCCCTTACACCCCAACGAGACGAACTTAAAGCTTGAGTTAAAAAGATGATGTCCAGTCCTCGTTCGACAGAAGATACAAAGAAAGAATGGAACCAGAAGTGAAGAAAGAAAAGAAGACCAAAACCATCCCACTACCACCACCACCACCACCACCACTACCTTCAACTTCTACTCCCGTGGCACATCGGACACGTAAAGCCGTTTCAAAACCACCATCTAGCCCCCTCCACAGTAGCATCAGCGAAGAGAGGGTAACTTATTTTTAAAAAATGGAGCAGGTGTTAGCCAGCATTTACTACGATCCGTCCCTTCCTGCAGGTTACGGAGGAGTTCAGAAATTCTATCGTGCTGCCAAAACTTGACTGAAAAGTGTCCGTTTACCTCTAGTGAAACGATGGCTACAAGAACAAGCCACGTACATCTTACACAAACTCATTCGACGAAAATTTTCCAGAAGTCGCGCCCGAGTGGAGGGCATCGATCATCAATGGCAAGCTGATTTAGCCGATGTCTCTTATTTGACCACCTTACAATCTTGGCTACAAATATGTGTTTTGTGTCATCGACGTCTTTTCCAATTTGCCTGGGTCGTGCCAGTGACTTCCAAATCGAGCAGTGACTTAGTGCGAGCCCTCAAACTGGTGTTGAAACAAAGCGGTCGTCACCCTCTTCGATGGCAAACCGACAAAGGCTCCGAATTTCTGATCCAAGCTTTCCAAAAAGAATTAAAGAAACGTAACATTCATTTTTTCACCACCGAGAATCCCGAAATTAAAGCCAGCTGCGTGGAACGTTTTCAACGCACCTTGAAAGAACGCATGTCGAAATATTTTACGCATCAACACACTCTCAAGTACATCGACGTCTTACCGCACCTAGTCCAAGCGTACAACCAATCTTCTCATCGGAGCATTGGACGTGCCCCCAAAGAAGTGTCTCCCGACAACGAAGAGACCGCCTTCGAGCGCCAGTTTGGTGCATCCCCGACGGTGACTGTCCCCAAGAAAGATGGAATGTTGACAGCAGGAGATTGGGTGCGCATTGGCAAAACCAAGCGCACTTTCGACAAAGGTTACTTACCTATCTGAACCACAGAATTGTTTCGTGTCACTGCACGAATGCGTGGCTGTCATGGTCCCGTCTACAAATTGGAAGACATGAACGGGGACGTGTTAAAAGGAACGTTTAACTTGCCCGAGTTACAACGTGTGACCAAAAAGAAAACAAAGTGTACGAGATCGAAAGCATTCTCGAGCGAAGAACTCGTAACGTGGAAAACATCGTGTCAAAGAAGTCAAAGTACGTTGGAAAGGATATCCTCGCAAATCATCGACTATAAAAAGAAGTGACCATCATGCCCTTCAACACGACCTCAACCGCTATCACTACAGCAGTGACCACTCCTTCCCCCAGTTCTTCTCTGCAAGATCTACAAAAGCAACCCTTGTGGGTGTGGTGTGGAGAACGTGTGCCTAAAACACAAATCGTCTTTTTTATTCTGCCAAATCTTTATGGTGTATTGTGTCATCGGTGCTGCCATTACCAATTTGAGTTTGCAAAAAGGAGACAAACAATTGTGGACCATTATACTCAGCAGTTGCATCGGTTTCCTTCTTCCCTATCCGTCCCTGAAATATTCCTCTAACTGGAACAACGGGAGTCATGCGTCCAACGTCAATCACCCTTCCAGCAGTCACCATAACCATCACAACAATGCTCTTTTAGACTTTCGTCTGACCTCCAGGGACCCCTCGGACAGCAGAACTCTGGAATTATGAATAACCAATTTTACTTAACGTTACCCAGTGACAGTTCCATGGAGGTATTTCCTCACAACTGTTTCACGGCCAAATTACCTAAGACCAACCAAATGGATCATGAAGCCCATTGGGAAGTGCCTTTAGTGGATGTGATTCACCCTACACAAATCAAAAACATCATTGAAAATCAAAACACTTTTATGATGGAAGTTATTGACGAGCATGTGCATCAAAACTTGGATCATTGCGTCACTGTAGGTGACTCTATGAAAACACAGGACCCCAAAACTAAAGGTCCACTTATCAATTGAAAATTCCCCCAGGCTATTATTTTAGTGGTCAACATTTGGTGAACGCAATTCCAGACAGGTTCAATGTTGTGTTTGGCAAAGCCTTGGAGAAAGCCAGAAAAAGTGTCACGATCGAGTACCACAAAATAGCTCGTCGCCTAATGATAAAATTTTCAGAGGACAAAGTATTAGTCATTACATTTTGTCCTGAATGGTATGACATATTGGGTGGAGACCCCAAGTTGATCAAGATCAAAAACGAAATACCAGCTATTACCGGCAACTTGGATTTTGCGAAATATTTTCGATTCCCTGTAGAAATGAACCAAGGACTGAATCTGATCTTTGTGTACTCCGATGTGGTGGAGTACAACGTGGTGGGAAACACCTCCGTATCGTTACTGCGTGTCATTCCTTTCAATATGGATTCTGCCACGAACGCTGACGAGGAAGGTGGAAGCACCTGTCACATTCACAGCGAACTTGTACATTCTCACTATTTGCCCGTCAGTAAGTCGTATTTCGACAGTGTCAACATTACTATAAAAGGAGATCTGGGACAAAATATTCCATTCACCAAAGGGAAAGTCACAGTGAATCACCATTTTCGAAAACGATTACTCTAACGACTTGAAAAGTCATGTATCCTGTGTACCATAGAGTCGATCGAGAACGAGGACATGGTTTAGGAGATATGCTGAAATCGGCCTTTCGTTCGGTGGCTCCCGTTTTGAAACCGATGGTGACACGGGGATTGCACGCCTTGAAAGATGCCGCTTTGACGCAAGGCAAAGAATTTCTCCAAAATGTCATCATCGACAAACAAAACCCCAAAGAAGCTTTCTTGAGAGCAGGCAAAAATGTCTTGCTTCAAACGGGCAAAGACATTTTGGGCCGACGAGACACTCATATAAATGCCCCAGACGCTGCCGAGTCAGACATTCCTGCTTCCCTGACGCCACAGCAAGGACAAGGCAGAAAAAGACGACGAAGATATCCCTTCAGAGGACTTCACACCCCTAGAGCTAGAAAGACTAAGAAAAGAAGAACCGTCCGAGACTTGGACCTTTTTATTATAAAAAAATCACAGAGAGAAAATGATGCACCGAGAGTCTTGCGCTTGTTCCAAGTCGGAACTGAATCTGTTTGCCATGCCACCTACCATGATGACGATGCAAGAATCCCAATGGGTCGAATTTCATCCCGTCTCCTCTATGACGGATTCAGCTGCCATCGAGTTTGAAATCAAAGGACAGCCCGAAGATTACATCGATCTGAATAGTGGCTACTTGTACCTGAAACTGAAAGTGATCAAAGTGGACAACACCAATCCGGAAGCCGATACTAGAGTAGCTCCCGTCAATACATTTCATGCATTCCTTGTTCACCGAAGTGGATGTACTTGAATAACAAACTGGTCAGCAGTAGCATGGATACTTACCCTTACCAAGCATACCTGGAAAATCTCTTAACGTACGGAAAAGAGGCCAAGAACACGCATCTGGATGTTTGCCTGGTTTAGAAACCTGACACCGCAGGCGAGAACAAGTTTAACGACACAGCCCTGATAGCAGATGACAATCCTCACAATGTGGGCTTTAACAACCATCGAAAGAAAATCCTGCAAGGACGTAGTTTAGTACTGATGGATCGTTTGCATTTGGTTATGTGGTTGCAAGACAAGAATTTGCCAAACGAACAACATTTAGTGTCCTGTTTTGCCAAACACCTGGCGAATAAACTTACGGAATTGAGCAAGAGAGATTGCTATTGATGTCAAAACGATTATCCGAGTGAAATTCAACAAGATAAATGTCTGATGATGAGTGAAGAAAAAGAAATTGGACGAGTATCTGGACGACGCTTGGAGTGTCATCTCGGAAGAAGCAGTGTTACGTGAGTGGTATAAAGGCTTGCGTGATCATTCCTGCCCTCCAATGACTACTCTGGAGATCTATCGCATCGAAGCTCTCTTAGCCCAGAGTGCAGAGACGAAACAAAGAAACGGTTACTTGTCAGAGATTTTCAAACAAAAAGTCAGAATTGAACTGATGGCTTATCATTACCTGTGAAAAGAAAAACAAAGCAAAAAATGGATACCTGGGAACTTTATTACATTTTGAATAACAGTTCGTACACTGCTTCTTGGAATCCTGTCTTGTGTGCTAAAGATGAACTACCTCATCGCAAACCTCACGATCATCAAGCTTATGTCATCAACACGGACGACAGTCATCTCCTAGGAACCCACCGGGTAGCCGTCTACTTCCCTAAGGAGGTTTGTGTGGAGTATTTTGATTTGTACGGATTATCCCCTTTGGAAGACGACATCATTGACTTTATGAGAAGAAATGCCCAGACGACACGATTCAAAAATGGGTATTTACAAGGCACATATTCCATGGTGTGTGGACAATATTGTGTGTATTTTCTTCATCAACGCAGTCTTGGATATCCGTTAGAACATTTAGTGACGTATTTTGATGGTAACTCTTCTAGAAACGATGAGAAAGTAGATCAATGGTTTTGTGACCGTTATGGCTATCTTTTGTCTTTAGCTAGAAAACGTAGTGTACATCAATGGCCTCATGCCTTCCATCACAACGTGGTCAACCTTGTCAAAAATAGTTTGTTTGTTTGATGTTATATGATGTGTTATTTGTTAGTTGTTTGTTGAATAAAAACTGTTGTGTTTTGAAACAAATGTGTCTGTCGTTTGTTTTCAAAAAATTTTCATTTTGAATGCTCTTTGACTTCTCTCTCTATCCTTCACCATGACATTAGCTATCATAACGTTCCGACCCAAAAAAAACCAGTAGGGATGTTTTCTATCGCGACCGCGTTTGAACCATATAAAGCGAGGCAGTCTCCAGTCTGACCATCCATTGTTGACTCGTCAACCTACAAAGATGCCTTTAAGACTAACCAAGCTGAACGAAGCTTACGTGAATTTACATCGTTTTAGGCAAAACCTGACACCGAAGGCTGATGAAATAGAAAATGTCAGGATGTTGAAAGTGACCTAAGACCTGATAGAAGAGATCTTCGAAGAAGAAATCAAGAAAGAACAAGAAGAGTGGACAGAAAAATACAGACTTCAGAAGCAGCAGAGACAGCAACAACAACAACATCAGCAGCAACAACAGCAGGAACCAGACAGAGGTTTTGTCGACTGTCGTGTAGACACCATGAAGATATCCTTCTCCTTCCGAAGAAGCAGACCGTATCCAGTAGGAAAGCCTGCCGCCAGACGGGGACGCAATTTTAGACGATAAAAGATTGACGTCACTCCCCGTCAACACAACAGCCCTTTTCAGGGCTACCCCAACACTCTAGAAAACAGATAATAATTCAATTAAAAAATAAAACAATTTGTATGTTTGGATATTAAAAAATAGAAGTGTGTCTATAAGCACTTCGTTTTTCTATCTTGTCCGATAGTCTGTTTCTGTGTTTGTAAGTAAAAAAATCAACGTGAGTGTTTCTTTTAGGTCCGCGCGTTTCATGTGATGGTAATATGTGCATTTTTAAGTTTTGGTGTTGGGGTTGTTTTCTTTCAGGTTTGTTCTCCAGGGATATAAAGCGGAGCGATCGTCAGTCTGGCTATCCAACGTTGATTCGTCAACTTCAACAACATGAGCAGACTCACCAACCTTCTTGAACTCCAGATGCACCTGGAATATGCTTGACGCCTCCTGGACGAACTGGCCATGGAGGCAATCTACGATAATGCCAAACTTGAAGAAGAAGTGGAGAAGAAAAAGAAAGAAGAGGAGAAGGAAATGAAGAGAGAGATCCAGCCTCACCTCTTGCTACGACCTGTGTGTGAGGTGAAGCCAATGATCAGTACACCTCTACAACCAGTACGAGTTCAGGTACAGCCACAACTAGTACCGCCACCTGAACCACATCCACAGCCACAAAAACAAGAACCAGTACAGCGTGCAAAGGAAGTAAGGAGACCAGATCATCATCACCCCGGGGTCTGCCACAGAGGATAGAGGGAACAACAAGTGTTCACCATCCCACAAACGGTGGGGTGGGATAGTGAAGCCAATCAATCTCCCTCTGCGCTCCCATGAGAATGATTGAACTGGAAGCAGGACTGGAGCAGACGTTGCGCGTGTGGGGCCAGACCTGGGAGGTGCCACCATTAGCAAGGTGCAAACGGAGTTCGAAAGAAAAAGCCTTTTTCAGGGCTAACCAGATCTCTAGAAAAGAGACACTATTCAACTTGCCAATTTGTAGTGTGACTATAAACACTCACTCCTTTACTGATGTGTGTGTTTGTTTATGTGGATAGTAGTGTGTGTTTTATGCGTTCGCTTACGTTTGTGTGGATAGTATATATGGGTGTTTTTTTCTTCTCTTCCCTTCTGTGTGGATAGTAGATATTGGAGTTTTTGATAGTAGAAATAGTGTGTTTGTATGCGTTCGCGTACGTTTGTGTGGATAGTATATATGGTGTGTTTGTGTGCGTTAGCGTACGTTTGTGTAAATAGTACATATTGTTTTTTTTTTCTTCTCTTCTTTCTGTGTGGATACTATATATGGTGCGTTTGTATGCGTTTGCGTACGTTTGTGTGGATAGTAGATATTTGGGTTTTGGATAGTAAATATGGTGTGTTTTTTTTTCTTCTCTTCCCGTCTGTGTGGATAGAATATAATATGTGAAGTGAGTGTAAGGGATGTTTTCCTTCACGTCCGTGCTGCACATATATAACGCGCAGAGGTCGTCAGTCTGGCTACTCATTCATTCGATTCAGTCATCATTCATTCATTCACCCAGTGGACGTCGAAGCAACAACATCGGGGCGCCAAGCCAGCGTTGCTTTATGGGAGTGTGGAGGGGGAGTACATCAAACACGAGGTGAAGCAGGGAGTGGAATAAGCACGCAGCACATTGCCATGACTAACCACAAGATAGCAGAGAAAGGAAGTATGGCCTTTGTATGTGCTGCGGCCCATGGAGACCCAGTTACCAACCCAGGACCCACCTACCAACCCAAAGAAAAATTACATCAAGAACTGCGACTGGCGTTAAAGTAGTCAGCATTAAAGTTGGCCGGAATTTTCAGGAAATAAAATGGCGGACTTCGTTGGAGGATTTTGGTGTTGGACCGAAGACAAAGACCAAGCCAGCTTTTCCAGTGTATACCAACCCGGAAAGCCTAGACGTCCCGGACTCGGCTTGAATAGGCTGAGAAACTTTCAGTCTTGCCTGGGTAAATGTATAGGATTTATTTTGGCTTGAAAACCTTTTGGATAATACCTCTATTTGAAATACCGAATTTGACCCATTGGTTCCACCGCAAAATATTTTTACTTGTTATATTTTTCATGCGTGCTACAAAACATGTATGAGTCATTTAATAGTAAAAGAAAATGGGATGTCTAGATCACAGACCCCCTTCCCCCTCCAAAACATTTGTATGTTGACATTGTCTTCACCAACCTGTAGCTCAGGACATAACAAACATTAGATAATTTCTTCACCAAATAATCAATTTTTCAACAGTAGCTATTAGAAATAATTTATACAAATAAAATTTAATTTTTCCACTTACTTTCGATGCCATTCATTGCTATCCTGGGGAGAATCTACACGTTTCTGCCTGGAATAATCCAGAACCATATGTACAATGACAATGGATCGATTTGTGCAGTCTATACAAGGTTTGTATATTGTTATTGCGGCGACAGATGTTCCAAACACGTTATTGATGGATTATAACTGCGACAGCTTGTACTTATTCACACAATTACTGGACGATATATATCAATAAGGAGAGAGATATATTAAGCGCGATGTCATGTATGTATGTATGTATGTATACGTCTATGTTGCGTTTGTAAATCCCCAACTGCTTTAGAAAATTACGTAATGGAAATTCCAAAGAACATTCTAGGAAATTACGTAATGGAAATACCAGGAAATTTCGCGTGGGCATTATAAAGCTATAAAAGTCAGCCAGATTTTTCCTTCGTAGTCATTTCTGTGGATATATACGCTGGAGTAAGCAGGTAAGTGAAACATTTTCTTGAACTTAGTGTGGAGAGGCGATGACTAATATTTTCACATTCCAAGGCAAATGGGTTTCTGGCTCAAGGTTGTCGTATCATTTTTAAATTTTAGAGAAACTTTCATACATAATCATAACCACATTTTACGATAATCTTGTTCATACCTGCTGACTCTCATTGATAGGATATCCGTTAACATACTGTCAGTAATACGAAACTGGAGTATTAAATCGTCCATATCACATTTTACACCTCGCAAATAAGATCGTATTTGATCAAGTAATTTTTTTTATAAGTGATACTTGCTGTTTTACCAGCATTTTCTTAGGTCTCAAGTCGGGGCTCAATTTTCTTACATGCTGTTGAAAGAGAGGCACCGACACCAGATATTATTAACAAAAACGAATTTTATGATGCTCCACTTGCGATTATACCAGAGCTGGTCATTAGCAATGACAAATATGATATTACTCGATATATTCTACTGTAATACTTATAACATTGTTTTACACACCAAAGGTTTTTATGATAAAATTTATAATATTGCATTAGTGCGTCAACATCTTGTTTTGGAATATCTTCTGAAATATGGTTGAAATTGACGATCTGTTCTTTCATTATACAATATTTGTTTGCAATTTTTTTTTATACAAAAACAAAAGTTCTAATGCCAACAATTGAACCAAGAAACTCACAAAATGATTACTTTTAGGATCAGCTCTAAAATCTCTGTACTTTTCATAAGCATCTGATGAAGTATCATCATATCGTTTATCTGTTAGTACCTCATTTTTCTTTAATCAAGTATATGAATCAAACGTGTCTAATACTTCAAGTTCATACAATTTTTTTTCGTTCACAAAATTACTGTAATCTTTCTCTGTTTCATCAAAATACCCTAATACCAAGCTTATTTGATCTAACGTGAAATTTTTGAGAACAAGATGTTGTCTGAAAATTGCATATGCGACTACGAAATTTGCTAGCATTATTTTTTTAAGCTTGTCTAGTTCAATTCTAAGAAGACCAATAAAACAGAAGCTATTTTTAACATTACTTTTTCATATGGTTTTGTGAGTATTTTCTCCATTTCATTATAATAATTTCGTAATGACAATTGTCTAGAGCGCTGGATCGATGGAAATGGAATATCATCTGCTTCACCTATGTCGTAAAAAGAATCATACTTTCCTACCAACCTTGTTTGCTCGACTTCTCTAAAAAAAAAACTTTTCTCGCTCAATATTATTAAGATTACTAATTTCATCGTCAAAATTGTGGATTATTTTTAGAGACCTGTCAACAATAATCGGATCAAATTCTGGGTCTTTTTACGTATCATTGGCAAAATTGCGTTTGCGTACACTTTAATAATTAACTCTGTATCAGCTGTCATAGTAACGATTTTAATTAGGGTTTCTTTGTCATGGTAGTACATACCAAGATACCTAAAAATGTTTCGTTTTTAAAGACTATTGTATAACTTATTGTTCCTTCTTATTCCTATTATCCTAGATTCTGCTAGTTTGTCGCGATCATCATGGCTAGCGTTTACTTGTTCTTTTTCCTTTACATTTTCACCATAAGCTTGTGTTTTTATTAAGTTCGATTTTATTATCAAATCTAAATTTCCAACTCAAGCTCGAGCAATATCTTTTTAGCAGGATTTCAACTTGTTTATGTTCTTGTATGCAATCATCAGGATGACAGTATCTTTCTATCGCATCTAAGTTTTCTATTGCTTCTTTCAGTTGTGGTCCTCGCATATACATAACAAAAATAAAATATTTTTCTTCTTCTGACAATGGAGAGTTTATCATTAGAACTGAAATTTTTCTGGTATTTATTACACGTGCTGCCAGTGAATCGTCCCCAGCCTTTTTGGTGGGGTTAAAAATATTACCATAAAATTTTCTCGCAATGATTGTAAACAATTGTCTTGGCATTTGTGTTGACATTGTTTTATAGCATTAGATTAAATTTGATCATCGAGTGTTTATATTTGAAATGATGTCAGTCCCGGAAACGGATGTTCAGCAGCGACAACATAAAATAGAAAATACAAGTACTTGTTCACAGTTTTTTCTGTCGGGATTGTAAAATATTGTGTTGCTGAGATATACGTATTTTCTGTATTATACAATATTGTCCAGTTGATATCATCGTTTGATCCTTCAAACCGCACATTATAAATTCGACCAACACAAAAGTTTAATCGACCTCGCAAATGGAACTGCCAAATAGCGACTGCAGTAGAACATTTAATTTTAATCCAAACATTTTCAATTTCTCCGTTTGTCGTCCACTCGTGTCTATCAGAGAAAGCGTAATGAGGATAATTTTCAGGATAATATGATGATGCGCTTACCTCAAACCCAACTCGATTGTCAGTTGCTTTAAAAAGTGTTGGAATATACCCAACATTGTTTTTCGTTCGTTTTCTACCACTAGACAGACTGTCAACATACGCTTTATTTGTTAGATCATTAGGATTAACTGGAACATATGTCGTCGTTATTTTGCTGTTTCTCATGTTTATATTGCCTGTCATTGCCCCACCGGATTATCTCAAACACGGGTTAAGCGCTACTTTTAACTGAGCATGACTAATAGCATCAGTATCATTAGCTGGTGGCAAGGTTGTCGGTAATCCAGTTAATTTTGAGTTATTGCTCATCATCAGGTTACCTGTCATTATGTCGCCGGCCTTGTTAAGTTTATTATCGTCAACTGATTTTAGTTGCGCATAACTTACCGCTTGCGTATTATCTACATTTGATGGCGGATACACAGTTTCCAACTCAATAATATTTTTACTCGACATGTTAATATTACCTATAACCGTTCCACCGGTTTTGTCAAGCTTGTTATTATCCACATACTTCAACTGCAAATAACTTACCGCTTGTGTTTGATTTTAGTTTGCCGGCGGATAAGCTGTTTCCAAAATTATAATTTATTTCCTGACATATCTAAGTTACCGCTTGAAATTCCTCCTGTCAATGATAGTTTATAATTGTCGACGGATTTAAGTTGTGCATCACTAACAGCTTGTGTATTAGCGACATTTATTGGTGGATACGTTGTTTCTAAACCTAGTACTCGTTGATTTGACATCAACAAATTGCCTGTCATCGTATCGCCATTTTTTTTTTTTTTAAAGTAGCTTGATAGATCAATGTTGCCGTTTGTTATTCTTGTACTTGCAGCCGACGAATCGCCTAATTTTGTTCCAAATTTTGTATAATAGCTCATTATTTCTTGATTGTTTGACAATTTTATGTCAGCTTAGTTTATAATATGTCTTTATTAAATTTTGACACAGAACGGCTGGGGCAACACAAATATAACAACGAACTTCCAGTTTGCCACTACCTCATCGTTGGTCGTACAGGGTCTGCTAAAACAAATCTATTATTAAATCTTTTGCTCAACGACAACTTCAACTACGATAGGGTATATATCTACACAATTAATCCACAACAAGACAAATACGAATTATTCAGCGAGTGTAACGATAAGCATCGCGATGAAATTAACGCTGGTTACGACGTGTTTATGATCAGGCAGCCGGAGGAATTAATTCCCGTTAATGAACTTGATTCGTCCAAGCATTAAATAGTTGTGTTTGACGATATTCTGCTAAACAACGAAGAGATGAATAAGATTAAATCATACTTTTCACTGTCGCGTAATAAAAGACGTAATTCTGTCTAGCTTGCTCAAGGTGTTTACAACGTTGACAGATTTATTAGGAGAAGTACGGGATGTTTTATATTATTTCCTGGACTAGATAATGTTGATGTAAGAAACATTGCAAATGAGCAATGCGGTGATGTAACAAAAAATAAATTTATTGAATTATATCATCAAATAACTAATGAGAAATATAACTTATTTTTATTTGATAAACTCGCACGTGATCCAGCTAAGATGTTTCGTTGTTGTATTGACACACTTCTATAGACAAAATTTTATAAAGCGTATAGAAAATAAAAAAGGACGATCATCAAAAAAGAATCGAATTACTAAAAAAATTTATTACAACTCGAACTGCTTCTAAGACAAAAGTGGAAGAAGCTCGCCGAGCATAAGTTCAAGCTGAAGATCCAGCCGCAAGTTTCCTTAAACCTGTTACTAAAACGCTAATTGGCAAACAACCAGAAATGCCAACAATATCTCCAGAAGAACTAAAACAACTACAAGAAAAATGCTTGTTAGGTTTACTCGGAGAGAAACCAAAAGAAGAAACAAAAACAATTGTAACTGAACTTGTAAGAAACATTGCTGATCCTGTTGCACGAAAGGCTGGATTTGACAGATTAATGAACGATCCTCTTATGCTTCAACATGCGATAGTGAGATTGACGGTTAATCCAGCTGAGTTAAGGGGGTTAATAGAAGAATTGTCAGAGCAAACTAAGGAATTAGCTGAGGAACAAAAGAGAATAACTGAGGCTATCATAGGAATAATACCTGCTGAAGGTTAGGCAATATTTTATAGAAATAATGCACGGGATAGAATAGTAGATCAGGAATATAATGATTGTATTGTTAAATATGATATCAAAGATATTGGCGATATTCGAGATTGGCCAGAAGAAAAATATAATGATTTGAGAGAAAAATTACAAAAATTATTAAAGCTGGGTTAACTGCTGACGAGGAGATAAAAAAAAAATTGAAAGATACGAAATCATTTTTACAAGCAGTTGATATTATAAGAGAGGGAATTATTGCTGATGTTTTGCGTAAAACAGCACGTCAGTATAGAACTAGACCAGAAGGCTATAATTAATCATGGCCTTTCAAAAGTCTGCATGGTAAGTATGAAAGCGAACGAGATAGAAGATTACCAAAGGAAATGAAAAAAAAAAAAAAAAAAAGAAAAAAAAAAAAAACGGATCTGGCGTTAAAGTTTTCGCATCAAACGCAGAAATAGTTGACAGACTATTGCTATTGATATCACCTAAAGAAGCAGGTAATGAACGCACTGAAATCGACAACAAAATTATTGATATACTAGATCATCTTAGATCGAGCGGATTACTAACATCATCCGAGTATGAAATTTTACATAACGATCTGATATAATGTCAACAACATTATTACTTGATTCCTCACAAACAACGAATGACCGCGCAAACGTTTCTGTCTACTATAATCCGCCAATAATATTAGATCCGAGCAAACAGTACACAGTATGGCACTCGATGGCAAATGTGAAAGAAAATTTTAACGATGACATTGCATTTAATTCTGGAGCATGGAGTATATAACGTGACTGATATTATTAAAACGATAAAAGAACTGATCAGCACCTTTGGTGTTGCGGGTAATTTTGAGCTGGTTCCAAACTATAACACGTTACGCGCTAGAATAACATTAAAAATAATTTGTTAATCGATTTTTCACCAGCGACTAGTATTACGTCGTTGATAGGATTTGCTCGCAAACAATATGGATCAACCACAGAACAAACTATTACATATGACGGTGATCTGCCAGTAAATATAACTGACGTAAATACAATATTGATTAATTATTCTATCGCAATAGGATCTTACTCAGCTAGAGGTAGCCAGGGTCAAACGATTTACAGTTTTTCACCTGACGACCCACCAGGGTCACTAATGCAAATTACTCCTCGACAAATAATATATTATCCAATAACTCCTGAAAATCAAATAGTGAGTATAACAATGCAACTAACAGATCAATCAGGGCGACAAATAGATTTTAATAACGAAATTGTCACGTATTACTTACACCTACGCGCAACAACGTAGTTGTCGCGTAAATTTTGTAAACCTAATTTAATAACAGCGATGAGACGAAAAAATAGTTTATAGGAGAAAAATTGTAGGTGGATTTTTTGGAAATATATTTACAAAAATTATTCAAAATGTTCCAGGAATTGCGCGCACGGTAGCACCAATTGCACTTGACGCAGGCAAAGCTTTTGCAACTGCCGCTGGAACTGCAGTGGGCAAAACGGTTGCTAATAAAATTAAAGGCGCACCGCAAAGCTTCGTGACGTCAGCTTTAGAAATAAAACAAGCAATATCAGATATTGCACCAACAGCGGAAACAGAACGAGCTATGATTACTACCACAGAAAAATTATTATAACCTCAAGGCGAATATGTAATACGTAAACTCGTAAGGAAAACAAGAATAACGCCTGCTGCATTTTATTCGTTGCAGTTTTGTGTGGAAGAACATAAATAATGTCAGTCAAACATTATCTCGATCTTGCCGAAGAACATGATACCGACAACATAGTGACAGAATTCGAGTACGTTGAATACCTCGAGGAGAACTCGAATGAACCAAATAAGGCTGGTGTCAGAAGTTTTAACACGAGAGATATGGACGTATTTCTATTGCCGCACAAGGCAGTGTTAGAAGTGCGTGGTCAGTTGTTAACTGCGATAGGCGGCGATATTGCAGCTGGTGCAGAAATTGCACTTGTCAATAACGGCTGAAGTTTGATTTAAAGCGCACGGTATCAACTGGCTAATCAAACCGTGGAAGATATTTCAATGCACTTGCCTATAGCGTGTATGGTACTCAATATCGCCTCGTTCAGCGATGATTACTCAAGATCAGTTGCAACTAACATGATGTGGTTTTAAGGATACCTTATTCGGGACAGCTGTTTCAAGTGAATTCCGTACTGGTGCTGACAATCCTGCTCCAGATAACAATAATCTAATCGCCAAACCAGCTGCTGATGATGCAACTGCAATAGTTGCTTCGACAAGATTAGCGGTCACAAGAATAAGACGAACGCAATATAACGAATGATACGCCAAACAAAAAGCATTTGCCGCAGAATCCCGCCAAATAACAATGATGTTTCCGTTAAGCACAATCTTTGGATTTTGCCATGATTACAACAAAGTTTCTCGAGGACTAAAGCACACGCTTATTTTAGATCGGGCGGATCAAAACGATTGTATGATGCGCGCCGATGGAGTGGCTGAAGGTCAGCTTGCTATTACAAGATTAGCGTCGTGAATACCACGAGTTGTTCCGTCGGTGGGTAAAACGATGGAACTCGAATCACTATTGACCGCTTGCAAGAAAAGTATATATCTTCAGCAAAACAGAATTTATCAAACAGCAATTCTTAACGCAACTGATTACACATGGTGTGTTACAACTACGTCAAGCGAACAATTACCTCGACATTTGTTGTTGTATTTCAACGATAGGCGGGTCGTAATAACCAAGAAATGAACAACTCTGTATTTGATAACCCAGATGTCTGGCAAATTTTTGTTAGGATAAATTATAGACAAGATCCCGATCGTGCAATCTAATGTAATTTTGCTGATGATGCCACTAAAAACATATCTCGGCCTTATATGTATTTTATGGAGGCGATGCAAAAGTATCAGGACGCGGACAGTGGGTCTCAGATATCAGTAGGAGAATTTCGATCGCTATACCCTATCTTTTATTTTGACGTTTCAAAACACTCCGAACAAGCTATCAGATCAACTACTGATATTGAAGTCACTTGGACGCTTGGCATGATGCCAGCTGAGCAATATAACGTGTACGTGCTGGTTGTCAGTGATAGATTTTTGAAAATTGATGCGACCAAGGGAAAAATGACTGTACAAGTGTAATTTGTGTGACAAAAGTAATATAATGGAACGGAATACGTAACCAGAGAAATACACCTAACATCCAGGTCAAATTAAACGTTATCAGCAGCGACTACCAAACGTAATTCTGTTTCTGTAATGATATCCCCAGAGGCTTCAGTCTCCACGACAGCAGTAAAAGTAATGTTAGCTCGACAGCAAATCAATAAACTCGATCGGGGAAAACCGTTTGTGCTTAAATTATCTATTGCACAAATAACAGCTATGGCAGTCGACGGCGGATTTCTCGGGCCAGCATTATCTGTAATAGCTAATGCAATTGCAAAACTTTTGCCAGTACTAGAAACATTGGGACTGGCAGCCGCGTTTGGAGAAGTATCAGGGGAAACTAAAAAAGCGGTAACCGGCAATAGTATCAAACAAATCTATCGTCAGTGACTGCATCACTGTAGTTTTATGTAACAATAAAAAATAAAATGCCAGCTAAAAAGTCGTCAGCAACCAAAAAAAAAAAACAAAAAAAAAAAAAAACAAAAGAAAACAAAGCGTCCTCGACAACGCACAAAACAAAGGAGGAATCATTTCAATCGCTCCAATTTTAGCAGGGTTAGCGGGCAGTCTGGTTCCAAATCAACTAGGAATCGGACGCGGAATGACTCTAACAGGAACCAGACGCCGTTGAATAATTTTGATATACTCGAAAAATTGGATGATGTTGTCAGGTTTCGTGGAGTATGTTCCAAAGACGAATTAGGTAATGTACCAGCAGATGGTTCGTGTGTAGTCAATATACAAGACTTTGATAATGGGTCCGGCACTCACTGGGTTGCTATTTACGATAACAATTATTTTGATTCGTTCGGACTTCCTCCGAGCGATCTTATAAAAAAATATATTTTAAAAAAATCTGAAAAATTAAATTATTCGTCTAATCAACTACAACCAATTGGGACAACCGCTTTTGGTTATTATTGTATTATGTTCATAAAACAAATGTCTCAACTTAAATTCCATTTTTTTAAATTTATTTTACAGTTTCACAAGCAACCTTCTCACGCCAATGATGAGATTGCAATTAATTTTGTATAAACTTACAAATATAAAAATGTCAACATACTGTCTCAAGTGCAAAACTAAACCAGAAAATAAAGATGAATCAACAGAAAAACAAAAAATAATAGAAGAATGCTGAAAAGTATTTGTGCAAGCGGTAGAAAAGAGAAAGTATGTTTTGAAAGAAATCTCCAACGACAGGAGCTGGATGCTCTGACAAGGTTATTTTAGTAGATGATTAATAAATAATGATATGTGAGTGCGCTTGTGATGGAGATCTCTGTCTGGAGCAAAATAAAATTGTTACATACTGTCAGAAATAAAACAACAAAGAAATAATTGGAACAGGTATAGATATACACAAATTAATTGGCAAATTGCCGAAACCAAAAGGAGGCTGGACATTACCAGGCCACAAATATACTGGACCATACAATCCCCTTGATAAACAACTAGATGAAAACGATAATCCGCTTCCAGGACAAGAGCCTTACAATCAGGTTGATGCAATAGCAATGCGTCATGATATCTGCTATCGTGATAACGAACAAAATAAACACAGCTGCGATAAAGTAATGCTAGACGAACTTGGTGATATGAAACCTGTAAATATGCGAGAACGTGTTGACCGAAAACTGGTGCAGGGATTTATTGGAGCAAAATATAAATTGAGACTTGTTAAAAAAGAATTGTATGATGATCTTGCATCTGAGCTACACAAGCCTTAAAAAAAGTTTACGCGACGTAAAGTTGTCGCAAATGCTGTCGATGATATCTGGGCGATAGATTTAGTTGATGTGTCAAATCTTGCTCAGTTTAACGTTGGCGCTGATGGCGCTCCAAAGAAATATCTTTTTAACGTTGTAGCTGTTTTTAGCAAATACGCGTTTAGTGCATTCGTTTCAGATATGACAGGAACATCGATAACTGATGCGTTAAAACAAATAATAACAAGTACAGAAAAAAAAAACAGAATCTGCACCGATCAAGGAGCAGAGATTTTTAATAAAAGATCTGAGCAGATTTTAGAACAAACTAACATCAAAAAATATGTTACAGGAAATAAAGGTAATAGCGTTGTCGTCGAGCGATTTAGTCGCACGCTGAACTAAAAAATCCGCAAATATCTGACAGCTAAAAATACAAATAAATATATTGACAACCTACAGCAAATTGTTGATAAATATAATAGCATGAGGAACAGATTAATAAAAATGTCACCAGAAGACGCCATTAAAAATCCGATATTAGCAAACGAAAACATGTACCGCCGACATAAATTTAATGTTGGTGATAAAGTTAGAAATTCTCTGACGACAACAACATTTGAAAAAGGATTTACTCCAAACTGGAGTGAAGAAGTATTTGTTGTTGATAAAGTACTTTTAATAATATAAGTTACTTACGCGCTAAAAAATTTATTAGGTGACCCTATAACTGGTAGTTGTTATGAACAAGAACTTCAGAAAACAGAACAAGATATATTTGTTATTGAAAAAGTTATTAGGAAAAAAGGCAATAAAAGTTTGGTTAAATGGCGTGGATATAGCGATAAATTTAATAGCTGGGTACCAACTAAGTCTATAAAATAATGTTATTATAAATTTATTCGTACTTCTCAAGTACAGATTTACATCGGACAGGCCTACACAAGGAAATTAAATGTAATTTTTTTTCATTATCGACTGGCATCAAATTAAATATTTTAACAAAAATAAAATCATATCTTATATTCTTTGCTGGCCAGTTATTTTTACGTTAAGAAAAGGTTTTATAAGTTGCCAAAATATTTGTTGTTCGGCAACAGTAAAATTAAATTTTATTACTTTTTTAGCGATATGATGCTTAACATTAAATCGTCCAGTTGTCGGTCTACTGTATTTTTTTTTTCAACAACGTCAACTACTTCACCTTCATCATCGTTGTTAAATAAAATATCATTTTCACAATAGCCAGCAGGTTTATCTGAAATTACGTTATATTTTGGTATAAAATTGTCGTTGATGATTTTGTCGGCGACGACTCTGTCGTTGGCATTTTTATCGTCAGAATATATATCAGCAAGTCTCTTCATTAAGTCCATATTATAATATATTTTTATCTAATTTATGATTATAATGGCCAGCGAAACAAAATCTCCTGACGTAAAATATCATCAGAAAGTTAATATATTAAATTACAGAGAATTAGCTGAGGCAATTAGAAAATGTTTATCGGGCTATAGTTCTTATTCTGTTGACGTTATGGTAACGCAAGGTGAATCCGATAAAATACTTCTAACAGCAGCAGAAAAAAATAATCTTAATGCTAGTTCACTAATAACACTAAAATTTGATAAAGATGATATTTTGATGTTTGCACATAATTGCCTTACTAAAACTGAATTAAGAAACATCATTAATCATCATATTTGAAACTAAATCTGTCAAATGTTAATGTTGAAGTTGCTGATTTGTGTACATCATTGCAACATCTTTTACTCGCCGTGAATTAATTTTATGATATTTCCCAGCAGCTGTTCTTGATTTAAATTTCATTTCTTCTCTAGTTTCTAGATTTATTGAGATAATCGGCCTTTTGGGATTTTTAAAATTATTAGGACCACCTGATCCACGTCTACTATTTTCTTTTGATGTAACTAGGTCTAGATTTTCAATGCGATTGTCGGATTTAATGCCATTTATATGATCAATAACCAGATTATTTGAAATTGCGCCATTAAATGTTTCATAAATAAAACGGTGACTATAATAATGAACTTTATCAGTTTTTGTTCCACGAACTACTATATGTAAATAACCAGTGTTAATCAAACTTCCAACAACTTTTTTTGTTTTTCTATTTCGTATAATTCCTTTCTCAGAGGCCTCATACAGATCAAAGAAGGGATGCGGTAGAAACTCATCTTGCAATGATAAATTTTAAATATTATCATCAGTAATTGCGCCGTTTACTCTATAGACTCGATGGCCTTCTGGAATGTCTCCGCAGAACAAAGTATAAATAAAATCTTTTCTAAACATTTCGGTCCTGTCTATATTATCACATTTGACACTGATCTTATATCCAGCTGGCGTTGGTATGCCAAAAGTTTTTTAATATATTTTATACAAATAACCGAACCAAGTGCATTTCCAGCATATAAGTTGTACTTGGGGTGTACGTGACATTCTTCTTGTTCTTCTGCTGTCAATCTAATTTATCTCAGAATTTCTAACATTATATTATATAGTATTTTTATATCTCTAATTGAAAAATACATTAAAAAAGTCAATTAAATAGAAAAATATTATATATAATGTTAAAATTGCGAGATATCGCCAAAAAGAGCCTTATCAAAGCAGAAAAAATTGCTAAAGCATTTTCTGGCTACGATAACAGTTACAAATTTGATAATCAAAATGTTTTAGCAAATTTTAACTCCACAAATTTATTTCATCTTTAACAACCGGTTGTAGCGCAAGAACTTGTAGCTCATAACGTATCAAACTAATAGTGCAGTACCACGTTATTTTATCAAAGTTACACGCGCTTCAAAAAGATATAATTGACATAATTTTTGAAAATACAAATTTCGACATCGAAATTTCAGAACCATATCTAACAGCTAAATCACGAAAAATATTAGCTGGAACAAACATTTCATCGGTTGCTGACGAAATACACCAAGAAATAAATAAAATATTGGAGGAATTTACCGCATCAGGATCAGGTTGGAAATTTGAAATGATAAAATAAGTTTTATTTCACACAATGAAATATAACCTACTTCGCAGTTATTCTTACGTTGATCTCCCTCAAACAATTAAAAACAAAAAATGTTGTATAAATGTCAAAAACAATGATAACGAATGTTTTCGTTGGACAATTATGTTTTCGAAACATCCTCAAAGTTATAACTCCAACCGAGTTGAAAAATATTGGCCGTACAAAGATGAGCTCAATTAAGACGGAATATCTTTTCAAGTGGCAGAAAATCATATACCAAAGTTGGAAAAACAAAACGATATTTCAATAAATGTTTTCGGACTAGATGAAAAAGAAAATGTTTACCCGAGATATATTTCAGTATTTGCTACACAAAATACAATACATTTATTATTTTATGAAGGACATAACTCATGGATAAAAAAACTTTAACGGCCTAGTTGGCAGACAATATAATAAACACCATGGGAAAAATATTTCTGTTACAGATGTTTACAAGGTTTTTCTAGCGATGGAAAACTGCAGGAGCATCTCAAATACAGTGTTAGCGTTCAAAAAATAACCATGCCAGCAGAAAAAGAAAAAGTGTTAAAATTTAAAAATTATAATCATAAGCTAAATATTCTTTTATGTTATATACGTCGACTTTGAGTGTCTACTTGTTCCTGTGGCCGGAGCAGAAAATAATCCAAATAAATCAAGTACAAGAAAAATACAACAACATGTTCCTTGCGGAGCAGCTTATAAAGTAGTTTTTTGTGCTAATGAAAATTTTTCAAGTCCAGTAAAGTTATACAGATGTAAAAATGGCGAGTCTGAAATTCCGGCCGTGTGGTTACTAAAAATTTAATAGACGAAGTTAATAAAATTTCCATCAAATTATTCAAAACAGCTCCAATGAAAATAACATCCAAACAGCAACTTGATTTTGATAATGCAGTTAATTGTCATATCTGTGAGAAACCTCTAGGTAGCTACAAAGTACGCGATCACTGTCATCTAACCTGTCAATATCGCGAAGCAGCTCATACCGATTGTAATTTAAAATTTCATGCGCCTCATTTTATTCCTGTAGTTTTACATAATTTTCGTGGATGTGACAGCCATATTATTGTAGAGGCTTTTGGCAATGAAGAAATTAAATCTAAACTAAAAATCATAAAATGTATTCCAAACAATTTTTAAAAGTATATGTCAGTTACTCTTGGCAAATTACGTTTCATTGACAGCCTACAAATTATGGCAGCACCATTAGATGAGCTTGTAAAAGGTTGTAGCAGTTTTAGCAATCTGAGAGGTTGTATTGGTGAAATGTATGTCGATCTGACAAACAAAGGCGTCTTTCCGTATGTGCATCTCGACGACTGGAGCAGATTTGTTGAAACTTCTCTGCCCGGCAAAGAAAAATTTTACTCGCAGCTAAAAAATGAAAATGTTACAGACGACAAGTACAAATATGCACAAGAAATTTGGAATAAATTTAGTTGTCAGATTTTGGTGATTAGCATGATTTATATTTGAAAACAGATGTTTTACTACTAGCAGATGTTTTCGAGAGTTTTCGTAAAGTTAGTCATAAAAATTATGGACTAGACCCCTGCTGGGATTATTCCACTCCGGGATTGTCTTGGTATGCACTGCTAAACACAAGTAAGATAGAACTGGATCTCTTGACAGATGTTGATATGTTTAATTTTATTGAAATAGGTATTAGAGGTGGAATTAGCTTTTTAACCAAAAAAATATGCGGTAGCTAATAATAAATATCTGAAAAATTATGATAAAAATTTATCTTATAATTATATTATTTATCTAGACATCGTCAATTTGTATGGGAATGCAATGTCAGAGACGATGCCGTGCAGTGGATTTCTTTGGATAACTCCAGATCAATTTCTTAAAGAAACTGAAACAAATCTTGGAGAAGATATCGGTTATTTTGTTGAAGATGATCTCGATTATCCTGTTTCGTTACATGATCTACATAACGATTATTAGTTTTGTGCAGAGTCTATGATGATTGATTACAGTTTATTATCACCTGAACAACGGGCAAAGCAAAAAATTCGATTGTTAATAAGCTAGTTCCAAATTTGCTAAATAAAAGAAAGCATTACAAAAATTTAAAACAAGCAGTAAATGCTGGACTAATTCTGAGAAAGGTTCTTCGCGTGCTAAAATTTAATCAATCACGGTGGATGGCAGATTATTTTGATTTAAGTACGAAACGTCGTGCTATTGCTAAGACTGACTTTGGGAAAAACTTTTTTAAATTAATGAACAATTCCGTATTCGGTAAGACGATGGAAAATATCAGAAAGCGAGTCAAAATTGAAATTATAAACGATAATCGAAGAAATAAATTAGTTAGCGATGACGGTTTTCTCAATATGAAAATATTTAATGAAAATTTTGTTGCAATACAACGACAAAAGACAAATTTAAAGTTAAATAAACCAATTTATGTTGGTGCAACTGTACTTGATATATCAAAGTGGCTGATGTACGAATTTCACTATAATTTTACCAAAAAGCAGTGGCCAGATTCGGAGTTGCTATTTACTGATACAGATTCGCTAGTTTATAATATAAAATGTGAGGATGTATCTCAAGATATTTATAAATACCGTGACCTATTTGATTTATCGGATTACCCCAAAAGCAGTGGATTTCATGATGATGCAAATAAAAAAGTTATTGGCAACATGATAGATGAATATATGTTTGTGCCAGTTAGGGAATTTGTCGGACTAAGAAGTAAAATGTACGCCGTAATTTTAGATGACAATAAACTGACAAAAAAGCAAAAGGCATTCCTCGCGAATATGTGAAAAAATATATGAAATTTGATGCCTTTAAAGCATCGCTAAAACATAATGTCAGCTTTATTAAAACAAATGTTACTAGAACAAATCATCACAAGCTTGAAACAGACACAATTATAAAACGTGGACTAAGTAATTTTGACGATAAGAGATATTGCGAGTACGGAATTAATACACTAGCTATTGGACACTATGCCAGTAGCAATTATAATGATATTCTCGACGTTATATTTAATTAATTTTGTCTAACATTAAAAAATAATATTCGAAACTTTAACATTAGCCGATGGAGTTAGTAGCAAATTAAAAAAATTAATGATTAACGGCCGGCAATTATCATTTAAATTTAATGATGAAATTTCAGGTATTTGTTTTAGTAAATTTGATAAAATGAAATTTTCGCTGATCAAATCAGTTAACAGCAAATATTTTGATTATCTTGAAAAATTGAGAGATGAACTTATGTTGAAATATGGTAACCTTCACGATCCAATTAGTCAACAAAAATATAAAAAAATAAATATCGACTTAAGTCAGTCGAAGGTTTTTGCAAAAGGTGGTAAGTATATTCTCACCAGGATAGCAATGAAAGAGCTATTTGAATGTCATCGAAAAGTAAGCGGAAAAATTACATTTTATTTGTATAAACACGATGATAGATTATTTCTAATAGTACCGTTGAAACATTACTTATAGACGAGGAAGTTTTTAAAAAAATTATCAGATTATATTTCTCCCAGTCTGTCAGGCAATACTCTATACTAAGTTCAAGAAAATGTTTCACTTACTTGGTTACTCCAGCGAATATATCCACAGAAATGACTACGAAGGAAAAATCTGGCTGCCTTTTAAAGCGTTATAACGTCCACTGGAAATTTCCGTTATGTAATTCTCAAGAATGTTCTCTGGAATTTCCATTACGTAATTCTCCAAAGTGTTCTCTGGAATTTCCATTATGTAATTCTCCAGAATGTTCTCTGAAATTTCCATTGCGTAATTCTCCAGAATGTTCTCGGAAATTTACATTACGTAATTTTCTAAAACAGTTGGGGATTTACGTTATGTATGCATACAGACATAACATAGCGCTTAAAATATATCTCTCCTCGTTGCTGAATAATCGTCCATCAATTGTGTGAGTCGCAGTTTTAATCGATCGCCGCAGCAACAATAGTCTAGACTGCAGAAATCGATCTGTTGTCATTGTTTCCTCCTGTACATATGGTTATAGAATATTCCAGGCAGAAACGTGTCAATTCTCACCAGGATAGCAATGAATGGCATCGATAGGTAAGTGAAAAAATTAAATTTTATTTGTATAAATTATTTCTAATAGCTTTTGTTGAAAATCTGATAATTTGGTGAAGAAATTATCTAATGTCTGTTATATCCTGAGCTACAGGATGGTGAAGAAAATGTCAACATAGAAATGTTTTGGAGGGGGAAGGAGGTCTATGATCTAGACATCCCATTTTCTTTTACTACTATTTTGACTTAGCTGATTGGTATATTTTAGATAATTTTATGTACACTATGTACACAAAATTCCAACTTTGAATGAAAATAACAACTAAATTTACAGACTCATTTTATTGGGTTAATTGCACAGGTGGCTGACACATTATTGGGTTCTATTTATGTCCACTAGTATAACTGGACTGAATTTGAAATATTAACAGTGCTGACTAGAGTTTCGGGGCGTACAAAACATCCATGGCGACGGCATTTGCGCTCTACTGGAAACTTTTCCTCCTTTGTCTCTACCAAACTTAATTGAGAAGTTCGACCATCGTACATAAAGGCGGGGTTGCACCATTCCTACAACCCCGAACAATTAAATATCCCGACCTTCGGAAGTTAACAAGTCGCGAAAAAACTTAGTTTTCATATGCGACTATAATTCTTTTCAGTTTCAGCCTGGCTACCCAGCGTTGACTAGTGAACACAACATGAATTTGTTTAATCAATTGAACGACAGTTGGTATTGGATGGTAGATGCAGCCTACGTGGTGGAAATGCTTGAAAAGGAATGGATGTATCCAGTTACGAAAGACTTTGTAATAAGTCAAGTCACCAGCCTCAACGTAGCCAGGGATCTAGTGCAACGTATGATAGAGGAGGAAGTAGAGAAATTAATAGGCTTCATCCATCCTAAATATGTGAGAGTAGGGACATTGAAGGAGGCCCTTGATAATGTCATCCAAGTGAGGTACTTTTAGAAGATACTGCCAATTTCACCAAGTAATCTTTTGTCCAGTGGGGGTTAGATAAATTAAAGAAAGTGGAAGACTTGATGAGAAAAGTGATGGAAGAAAAGGTAAAGAAAATCAAAGAGACCTGGGCAAACGAGAGAAAGGAGAAGGAAAACGGAAAGAAAAACGAGACAGACTCAATCAAAACTGGATGAAAGTACTGGAAAAATTTAGATCTATGGGACATCCTGACTGGATACCAGACGATGAAAAGAAGAAGAAGAAAGGAATCATAGAGAAAGTGAGGAGCCGGTGGAAGAACTGGAGAAAATAGAAGAAAAAAGAACCCAAAGGCCCTTTTCAGGGCCACTCATACGCCTCGAAAAGATTTATTCCCCAAAATATTTGCCACATATATATATATATATATATATATATATATATATATATATATATATATATATATATATATATATATATATATGTATGTGTGTGTGTGTGTGTGTGTGTGTGTGTGTGTATCAACCCTATACATCTTGTCCCTTTATTGTCTCAAGGGGTCTTGTCATGCTCATTCCCCTTATCCCTATCCCTCTTTGCCCTATATCGTCCCAGGGTGTTTTTCCTTCTTTAGTCTCATAGGCCCTATACATTTGTGCCCTTTATTGTCTCAGCCTGTTTTTTCCATATGCCCTGATGTATCCCCATATACTACTTCTCTCTCTCTCTCTCTCTCTCTCTCTCTCTCTCTCTCTCTCTCTCTCTCTCTCTCTCTATA
>JAECUM010010372.1:0-13373 GCA_016617855.1 Megalonaias nervosa | reverse complement strand
TTTTCAGTGGGGGTCAGTCAGTCACGGCCGGGAGAGATAGTATAAGAAGCAGACTGAAACTAAAGCTAATATTTATTAAGCGTTTTGAACAGAATCTTGTGACATATTTTCAGCTTCATTTGCATGATTAAACTTGTCGGAATATATATATTTGCAGTATGGTTTCCAGGGGGAGTCACGTGACCCCCCTTGACCCATGCTGCGGGCGCCCATGAACACATCGTATATATTTAAATTACCCAATATGAATATCATGGAAGCTAGTTGAAAAATTTTGAAGTTAGAATCATTTGTGTGTGTGTATATATATATATATATATATATATATATATATATATATATATATATATATATATATATATAATTTAATACAAATAATATTATCATACAGGTTAGAGAAGTTTAATTCACGGAGTTTCGAACCCAGGTCCGCGAGTAAACGGCACTCATCGCCTTGCCTGCACACACCAGCCCATATCCCGTCACGACTAAGCACGCATCACCAAAAAATGATGGCACTGAATCGGTGTTATATGAACTCGTGTGTAGCAGACACACTCGCATAACGACCTAGTAATTAATTCTCATATATATACACAGTCGTTCCAGATTCCTATGAAAGAAATCAAGGTATATAGGATTTTTTATTACAAAGAATTATAAATATATACCAAACAGAACAGAAAGTGCTATCCCTGGATTCTATAGAAGAAGAATGACGACCTAGTAAATAGTTGTTGATACTTTTAACATATAGTAACCACTTGCAATGTTTTCTATGTACCCGATCCATACGGTCTTCTTTCAAAAATCCCAAAATTTCGCAGCCATAAGAGAAATTTGGAGGTACAAAATAATCACATAAACCACACGTGACATTCACTGAACATCGTAGATGATTATTATTATTCAGAAATACGTTCATTAATAATAGACAATCCTAGTATTCGAAGTATAAATACGTAATAATTCACACAAAGCATAACTGGAGATTAGTTAGATGAGGTTCACTAGAAATTTGAATCAAACAATATGATCAATAGAAAGTTTGGGACGGATAGGTAGAGTGTGACAATTTCTTAATTTATCTTGTAAGGTGATATACCATTGAAATATCTGAAATATGTATGCCTACGAATCATTTTGTAGAAACGGTACGCATTTCAAATGCTTAAATTTGTTTTAATGTTCAGCGTATCGATGATCGAGATATAGTAACAGCGTGTGATAAAATACGTGAGGGCCAACCAAGAGAAACCTCGTAGTTCACTGACTATTTGCTCTTTGTATGTGTTATATATGATGTTGGACATTTTAGTTCGCAATTATCCTACAGATAATTTATTGCCCCATAATTATCAACTTGTTTCCATAATTAAGATTGGACTGAGAGAATGGGGAACGTATTTTAGTTGCCAAACGAATGAGTTAAATTCCGATAGGTTGTTTAGATTGTATGTTTGCCTCCTATGAAACGCATTTATTTGATGGAGCTGAGACAAACATCCAACAATTTGAAATGCTGCTAACGCAAAATCGTATGTTGGCCGTTGCTACTTTCAGTTTTGCTAAACTTTGAGATTGGAGGTAAATATTTATTTGTTTATTTGTTTATTTATTTATTTATTTATTTATTTGCAGCCTTGCAGCAAATCATGATCCTACAACTGGTTCTTGTTCATATGGATACATCATGGTCCCAACCTTTTATACAGCAAATGCAACAACGGCAAGAACCCAACATACATTTTCTTCTTGCAGCATAAGTTCCATGACAAACTTCCTGTATAACCTTGGGTAATGTATTAATTGAAGTGAAATATGTGTTGCAAATTTTCTAAAACAGTTCCTAATAAATATTCTAGGCACGTTTTATATGTTTTTGATGATTTTACAGAGCGTTGTTACAATGGAGAAGACAAGATGATAAAAATAGATATATGCTATATCGACCGCGGACAGTTTATCTTTTTAAAATACTATTGTCTAAAGTTGTTAGTGGCATAGAATGGCATATAACTGTTGATATCTTAAGGATCATAACTCATTGATAAAACATTCACTCACTTCTAAATCAACGGTTGAATTCAGCTGAAGTAAGGTACACGTACTGTATTTTTACTTTTATGTATGTACTTGCAACTCCAATGCACGGGGTGGAGACAAATCTGTCAGTGAATCATGTGACAGTAGATCTGGGTAAACGATATACACAGTTGGGTGTATATTATATGGGGGTAAATAATGCAGGAAATTTTTGTACTTTCAGACGAAGATTACATTTTGCAGATAACTCAAATACTAAATATCATACTTATTGAAATTCATGCATCAAGCATCTGATAATGTCTCAGCAAGGAGGAGATGGTTCGGGCTTCTTCACAAGAGATAACTATAAGAGATATAAAGACCGTGATAAATAATAAAGAGGATGAAGATAACGTTTGGCTATTAAACATTGTCAAAATAAATTGTAAACACTGAAGATAATGTTTCAAACGCTATAAAACTTCCCTTCGGATATGAAAGTGACATTTTATATTTTGTATTTCTCAGGAAAAATTCTTTCCCTAATAAATTCTGATTGTTTTCAGTGAAGGCATTATGTAATACTAAAAGAGGTACAATACGTTGAATGGATAATGCAAATGGTTATCACTTCAGAAATTTCTTCTATGACGTGAATTTTCTATGATGACCAACGACATGTTGTACCATGTGGAACTTGGTATGTGTGTGTGTGTGTGTACATCTTTGCATATGTATATGTATGTATATATATATATATATATATATATATATATATATATATATATATATATATATATATATATATATATATACAATGCTTGTGTGTATGTGTGTAAAAGAAACGAAACATGAACATGTTTCTTACTTTGAATCTTTCTCTAGGTCAAATAGGTGCACACGTCAGCATTCTTTCAACGACGCGGAGTACACAGCCTACAGATCACAGCCTATTGGTGGAGAAGTACTCAGTTTGGATCAGCAATGTCAAGTTTACTTTGGATCTGCATCATATGCCTGTTCCACGGTATGCTCCGAGTCTGGTACTGTTAATCACAAATTTACTTTTTCTCTTCTTTCTTCTTTTCTCTTTAATCCTTCTATGTCTCAGCTCCTGTTCATTATATTGTTTCTCATTGTTTTTCTCCTTCATGAATGCTTCCTGTTCATTGCCTTTGTTCTTCTTCCATTTGTTCTTATTCTGTATGATGATGGTGATGATGTAATGGTAATGATCAGAGTGGCGATGGTGAAGATGACGATGATGATACATTTTCCAGTCTACCAAGCAAGTTGGGTAATGAGATCTATATCAAATTCTTATTGATGCTAAGAAATACAATGTTTGTCTTCAGAAAGTTTGGACAAGGTCTACTTGGATCATATCATACCGTTTGTACGTACATGCACGTGCAAGTAGTGTCTAATTGGTATAATTAGATATTAAGCAGAGACATCAAACATTTGTAATATTTTAAGACATATCTTATTTTTTTAAGTGGCTTAGAATTTAGAAAACTTTTAAAATACACGACTCGCAATTGAACTCAACACCTGATTATTAGTAATAAAACTTCTGCATATAGAAAGCTTGCATTTGAACAATGTAATGCATAATATAGGATTACGATGGCTTAGCTTAGACGAAGTTTTCAGTCTCTATATTGAAAATTCAATATGAGTTTAAGGTTCAGGTTTTCTTCTCTGATCGCAAAGTTAGAGGAACGTCAAACATTTGCTTCCTAATTCAGCATCTTTATAATCATGTACTTGCTCATATATTCATTTTTTTCAACAAGTGAAAAAAAAAATGTAACGATAACCAATAATTCAAACGATACTGCCCAGAGTCAAACAGTCTTTTACAGGCAGTAATGTGTGTTCTCACCGCCATATGGGGGAGATCATTGTAATTCAATACGCAGCATAGACGTGGCCTTAACGTAAAATAGATGTACATAATAGCAGCTACTGGCAATGAATGGCCAACTACATTACATAAGTTCAACATATTACTGGCATAATGTCCTTCCAAAATTCAAACCATGATGCACATGAGTGGGCAACAAGTTAATTTCTATTGATTATTCCTAGAATATGTTTAATATGGCCTTATTTCAAATGGATAGGCAATATGCTTTCCAGCAATATCTGACTGTAGTGCATTTATTGTGTCTTCTCCTTATCTGGCTCTGGTTCTCCTCAGTAACATTGCGCTAAACACTAAAATCTATTAAGGTTAAGGAACAACAAAGCCCGTGTCCACTTACCTACTGGATGTAATTTAGTTTCTATAATTTTAAATGAATGAATATTGACGACGAACTACAACGAATCAACTATCTCCACACTTTCGATTAACAGCGATTGTATTTTTGCATCTAACTATATCAGTTGTATTACTGCATGATAATGATATTGGTTGAAATTGTGTTTACAAAATAATATTTAATCCATAGATCATTGCAATATTTAAGCATCTGCTGTTTCCGAACGTATTGAACTGTTTTAAATTGTCCGGTAGCAACCATATTGATCTAGGATTCTGGCATCCGAAGAACATATTGAGATGTTACAATGCAGACGAATACAACGCTCGCACATCTACAATAATGGAACGTGAGAGACATGCATTTTTGTTTCGAATAAATTCGCAGTATTTTAATCCACAGGGAGCTGATATATGTTACAGGGGAATTCTATGCCAGACGTCAACGGGTTGCAATGGGACCCTTTGCCAAGTGCTGGATTATTCACCATGCCCGGGGATAGCGTACGGGGTAAGATTCATAATGTTGTGCTTTTATTCTTTGGTATTCAAATTTATTTCCAAATGCAAAACGTGTTTGGCTAATATTTTTAATATATCGATATCAGTGCATATTTATATAACCTTTAATATGAGGCATACGTAATAAAATAAATTTAAAGGTATGTCAGTAACGGGTCACAGGGACTCGCTAGAAATGTCATTATAATGCGTTGAATAAGATTTTGCAGGACATATGATATTTTTAATCAAACAAAACAGGACTTATCATATCTTTACAAAGATATAGAAAAATATTAAATAGTCCTTCATTTGGATACGGCAGAGCCATCATTTCCGTGGTATTATTGCGTGTATATTGTCCGTCAACATCTTATTTATGTAAGACTAATTTGTTTTAGAAATTGGAAACATGTGAATTGATTCGTGTATCTCATTGCATCATTTGACATATTCAATTAATCAACTTAGAAATGTGAAATGAAAGTCTGAGCAATATAATATTGTATTAATAAAGTGACATACCTCGTTTCGGAAACTCTAGGCTGATTGCTAGATCTTTCCAGGTCAAATTTAACGAGATATTGCATTCTTAAGTGATGTGTTTACTCCAACCCCCGCACCCCAAGAATAAAGAAAGAAAAAAAAACCCACCACATGGAATTAGTTACAATCTAAACCATATGTGTCACTCTCAAGTTTTGTAAATACTTAATTTATAAAATATCATCCTCTTCTTTTCTGTATGCATTGGAATCACTCTTGAAGTTAAATGTAAGATTTTATTACTAGTTGCATATTCATATTGCAATAATCGATTCACTGCAACATAATTCACCGTATCAGAGGTATGTTGTGATAAGAGTTCCTTTTGCATGGGGCTCCACATGACTGAGTCAAACGGTTGACACAAAAGAACGAATGGGGCTCCATATAATTCCATTGTAGTATGAAACGAAAGGTCATTGTAATTGTATGGGGTGCTGTAACAGATTTGCCGCTGCACATCATTACATGATCACAGATTGACATAAAAGGTCACTGTTAAGGATCGGGTCTCCACATAACTGTATCAACGATTTAACGTCTAAGGTGGTTTAACATCTTGAACTCCATCATTTGCATGAAAGGTTAACTTGAAAGGTCACTGTGAACGAGAAGGTTAAGGATCCCTATAGAGTATGAATGAAACCAAATTAATAAAGCAACTGATGGTACATCATACATAGTCGATCTGACCAACCAATCCAATGATGGTACATCATACATAGTAGATCTGACCAACCAATCCAATGATGGTACATCACAAACGTAGATTCTGACCATTAATTCAGTTATGCACATCATACACTGTAGAAACTGAACACAAAATCCAATGATGGCACATCATGCACGGTAGAATCTGACCATCCAGTCAGATGATGATGCAACATACGCAGTAGAATATGACCAACAGATCCAGTTACTATCTACATTATATGAGATGAACATGATGGTACATCATACAAATTATAATCTGATCATCAGATCTAACTTCTACCTTTTATGAGATGAACACAGAAAAGGTTGTTCTTTATTCAGGATGAATGGAACAAAATGTGTTATTATATTGTTAACAATGTTTTAAGATGCAACAGGCATACAAAAATTGAATGATGCATATAAATCTATAGTGCAATAGTTAAAATCAGTGATATACAGATATCAGATATGTATGAACAACATCTATCCATATTATGACATATCGCCATATTAGGTTTTTCTGTTGCTTTCTTTTCTCTTTTTTTTTGGCAAAAGAAGATTCGTAAAAAATAAATGTCCATGACCTCATCACGTTTTTGTATGGTAAGCCGTTGTTGTTGTGCAGATAAATTCCCCTTATGACATGTTAAAATTATTCCACGGAAAATAGAGCTTAAGGCAGTCAAAGTCAACCCTAAAACAGAATGGGTTTACAGACGTCACATAATTCAATTTGTCCGATATTAATTTGTTTCAATAGACTGTTATCGTGATCAATAAAATTGCATAAGAATTTTTTTCTTTATTATTTAATAAGAAACAAAAAGCACTGGCTGTTCATTTTCCGTCCAGTATCACCCAATGTTCATAGCGTTGCGAAACACGCAGATATAATAGACTTCAGATCCATAAAGCCACATCATTTCGAGCCGCGTGATAAAGGTTCATAGGAGAAAATCGGACGACCATAAATTACACACACAACGTACGAGAATGATTAACGCACCTACTAATGGAAACACGGACACGCGGATTATAAACAGAGAGACAGAGAAAAGTCAATACATTTTCAGAGTAGCTAATTTATTGACCGACACTATTAATAGAGCGAAAGAAATATCTTGGGTCCGTATTTACTTAACAGCTGTTGCCTCATTGTAGGACATTTACAGGTGCAGTGTCAACAGTAAATATCTTGATACGGTGAATTCCACAATTTATGTGTACCAGCTACATTGCTTGAGAGTCTCCAGAAAAGTTCTTCTTAGTATCTAAAAGTAAGGAACTATTCATTTGTTGAGTAACGGGAACATCATTAAAATGACATTTCTATCACTGTCAACAACACATTTGAATTTCTATATTTTCAGGGATAGTTCTAAGTTTAGTTTGAACACAGATTTTTAATATAATACAAGTTTCCATTATGAAAAGACACCAGAGCGTCCTTTGTATCTGGGTTGTGGCATATCAGTACTTTGGGGCTATTTTATTTCTGTTTTCTATTTTTATTTAATTAAAGAGTACATGCTTTTCCTTGAAGGGCCTTCATTCTTTGCTATATAAACTTTTGACTAAAATAAAAGAATAGTGTACACGGCACCTACTATGTAGCAGACAAGGGTTACCTGATTAAATTCGCCAGATGCAGAACAATCGAAATCGTTGAGAAAGTGTTGAGCATGAACACCACTAAAATAAGTGAAATGATGAGTTCGCCTGGGTTTGAAAATAAAACTGTACCTGGAAACATAATCTGTGTATGTGTTTGTATGTTTTTCTTTGTATTGTGTCCAAGACACCCGTTGAGAATACTTCCATTAGCGGCTGATTTTCTTCTATTTGTCCATAGATATGGAACATATAGGTAAGGAACCGTGTTTGCAAGGAATTTGTGCGAAAATATGAATAGGTGCTAAAAAAAATGGCTGGTACTGAAACCACTCATTTGCATGTCGATCTATTGATATTGGCTTTTAACTGTTTTTATCGATTAAAATAATAACAATTTAATTACATGTATTATCCCACTGAAATACATTTGCACTGGAAATCCCAACGAGCAGAAGGTACATGTTGATAGAAGCAACGTGCTTAGTTTTTGAGGCTTCGTTAAATAATTTCATTTTTTTTTTTCAAGTAGTTCAGTTTCCATGAAATTGTTGCATGCATGGTCATGCGACTTGATGTGCGCATTCATCATCACTTATGGTAGCTCAATGAAATGTAAACTGTGGTTGTATTGGCTATATTAGTACTCCAGCTTCCTATCCAAATGTCCTTCCAGGCTATCATATCGTAGCTAATGGTTACACTTTGATTTTGGATTGTATGCAGGGGATGAATACCACTCTACAGAATTTCCTGTTGGTTCATTCTCAGCACAGATATTCAAATTTGTATAAATTATGAACGTGGATAATATCATGAATGGGAAACACAGTAACAAACTTGACTCATGTGGCTTCATTCATGTTCTTTTATAGTACTGTTATAAAGTACCAATGCTACTTTTGTACATGTCTGAATGCAGAAGACGTCGAAAACAATATACAGGTAATAGTTTTGCACTGCGCATGCTTGATGCCATGTTAAGTGGGTAGTAAAGAAATGGTTCAACGTTTTATTTAGCCACTGCTGACACCACCTCGTTAACATGGCTTAGATCATCATTCACTCACGAGTGGTGTCGAATTGCAGACTGATAAGTTTTGGAAATCAAACCAATCTATCGAAATACACCCTGCCTTGAACCTGACACCAATAAAAAGAGAATAGGCTTTATCAAGTGGTATCATGAAACCACTTTGAGATTGATCTATTTTAGACATAAGTCCCCAGAATACCCGATGTCCCCAAAGATTTATACAGATACATTTGATTCACAAGGAAACTATAATATATATAAAACCGAGATTGAAAAAGACAAGTTGAACATTATATTTTGTATATTCATACATTGACAGTGGTGCATCCAAGGTTTATGCATACAAGGAGTGACACCATCACCAACTACACAGGCGCCGACAACAACACGGGTTTCTACAACAACGACAGCTGCTTCTACAAAAGCTACAGTGACTTCTACAATATCCACGGCGGCTCCTACACCAACCACAACAGCTCTTAGAACAACGACAGCGTCTATTACAACAACCACAACAGGTCCTAGAGCAACCACATCAGTGCATACAACAACTACTGTGGCTCCTACAACAACAACGACGGCAACAGTGCCTACCACACCCACATCAACTTCTACAACAACCACCACAGCAGCTCCTACAACAATTACAACAGTTCCTACAACAACTACAGGGGCTCCTACAACAACCACAACAGCCCCTACAACAACGACGCAGGCTCCTACAGCAACCACAGCAGCAACGACAACTACGGAAGTTCCTGCAACAACCGCAATAGGGCTTACAACAATTACATCTGCAGCCACAACAACTACAGCGGCACCTACAACAACCACAGCAGAACCCACAACAACAACAGCACCTTCAACAACAACCACCACAGCTGCTTCTACAACAACTACCACAACAGCTCCTACAACAACTACAGGGGCTCCAACAATGACCACAGCAGCCCCTACAACAACGACTGAGGTTTCAACAACTACCACAGTGGTTACAACAACTACCGCAGCTCCTACAACAACCACTACAGCAGCTCCTGCAACAACTACAGAGGCTCCTACAACAACCACATCAGCGCATGCAACTACTGTGGCTTCTACAACAACTACGACGGCTCCCACAACAACCACAGCAACTCTTACTACAACCACCACTGCAGCTCCAACAACTACCACAACATCTCCAACAACAACTACAGGAGCTCTTACAACAACCACAACAGCTCCTACAACAACGACTCAGGCTCCTACAGCAACCACAGCAACAACAACAACTACGGCAGTTCCTACAACAACCCCAACAGGGCTTACAACAATTACATCTGCAACCACAACAACTACAGCGGCACCTACAACAACCACAGCAGAACCCACAACAACAACAGCACCTTCAACAACAACCACCACAGCTGCTTCTACAATAACTACCACAACAGCTCCTACAACAACTACAGGGGCTCCAACAATGACCACAGCAGCCCCTACAACAGCGACTGAGGTTTCAACAACTACCACAGTGGTTACAACAACTACCGCAGCTCCTACAACAACCACTACAGCAGCTCCTGCAACAACTACAGAGGCTCCTACAACAACCACATCAGCGCATGCAACTACTGTGGCTTCTACAACAACTACGACGGCTCCCACAACAACCACAACAGCGCCCACAACAGCCACAGCAACTCTTACAACAACCACCATTGCAGCTCCAACAACAACTATCACAACATCTCCAACAACAACTACAGGAGCTCTTACAACAATCACAACAGCTCCTACAACAACGACTCAGGCTCCTACAGCAACCACAGCAACAACAACAACTACGGCAGTTCCTACAACAACCCCAACAGGGCTTAAAACAACTACAACTACAGCGGCACCTACAACAACCACAGCAGCAACCACAACAACCACAGCACCTTCTACAACAACCACCACAGCTTCTTCTGCAATAACTCTCACAACAGCTCCTATAACAACTACAGGCGCTCCAACAACAACCACAGCAGCCCCTACAACAACGACTGAGGTTTTAACAACAACCACAGTGGTGATAATAACTACGGCAGCTCCTACAACTCCTACAACAAGTACAGAGGCTCCTACAACAACCACAGCTGCACCCACAGCAACCACAGCAGCACCTACAACAACAGTGGCTCCTACAATAACCACAGCAGCTACTACAACAAGCACAGCAACCTCTACAACATTAACAGGGGCTCCTTCAACAACCACAGCTGCACCGGCAACAACCACAGCCGCCACCACAACAACTACAGTCAGATCTACAGTAACCACAGCGGCTCCAATAGCAACTACGACAGCTCCTACAGTAACCACTCTGACTCCTACATCAAGCACACAATGCACTAAAGCACTCGTGTGTGTAAAAACTCTTGGAGTAGAGTCTGGAAATGGCTGTTGCCCACAGGGTGTTACAGTAAACTGCTGCAAAGTTACCGGGACCAATCACAATTGCACAGTTGTGGTTAGTTGCTGAAACAACCTAAAAAGGTCATTGACTCCTATTGCCTTGGTCAATATAAACTCAGATGCAGATTCCCAGTTTGTTTGCATTATTTACTTTATTTATTTCCTTAATAGCTTGCTTTTTAGCTCAGTGGAACTGATTAGTCTAAGTACAGTTCGCAGAAAGAAATTTCGTGCATGAAGGAAAGGAGACAATATCGATAACAACTGATAACATTAGCACATATTTTTATTGAAAAGTATAAAAGATGTCATCAATAAATAATCGTAAATCCAGCGGTAAAATATTAATAAAGATCAACAAATAATGCTATGCAAAATTAAATTGGAGTTTTTGTGATGTAGATATTTTCAGTTCCAAACACATAATTCTCTTAGAATAAGTACCCACAATCTTGTGGAACATTCTTCCAAAACGTTAGTATAGATAGGAATATTTATGGGAAAGGACATATCCTAGAAAAACACTAGTTATATATATTTACAGGGAAGTGACACTTTTCAAAATATTCAGGTCAGGTCAAATAATTTTTTCTTTTGTGGAATTAATATAAAATATACATTTGTTATATGAAGGGTAAAATGAAACATAACATATGGGAATAGTGATTGCATGGGAAATAATTATGAAAGCATTCGACGTCATATGAAATGCATATATTGACCGTGCCAGACATAGGGTCAATCAGAGGAAATTTCCTATCGTATTAGGTCACTCTTTGGTATATAACAACACGCTTGCAAATCACCTTGAAATAAATTCATAACTGTAAATTCCGTCCTCTAGAGTGCTTTTCTTTACCCTAGGAGAATTCTTAAACATATAACTATCACAATGCAGTATAAAACGTATTAGGTCTAAGTATAAGGAATATGACGCACTATATCCCTAATCATATCATGTATACCCGATTCGTGTATATTCCATCTGATGCAAGTTACTTGACTTCAGAGGAAGTGCCACGTATTTAAGTCTGCAATCTTTATTGGCCAACATATGCAATGCAATAACACCTGTGTCCATTAATGTCGTGGTCAACTCTGTAAACTTTATACTTGGTTTTGAATTGAATATATAAAAATCACCTCATAAAGATGTTTGATGAAGCAAACATGAATAATTGGTTTAGTTTTCTCTTACATAAGATAATTCTGTGCATTGTAGATGGGATTACAAATTGCATTCACATTTAAAGAAGAAAACCATTCTGCGACATGACAGATTGGTGAAATAAGTTGATGTGTTTGTAGTACACGTTTTTAAAACATTCTTTGCTTATACATAGCCTTCTTGTACAACTCAGTCTATATAAAGCCCAGATATACACCTCAATCACTTCTCTAACAAGACATTAATCGAATGAAATGCAGCACTATGGTGGTCAGAACTAAAACTTACAGCGAGAAAGCAACTGTATCGGTTGCCTAACATGACTATGGCATGATTCATATGCTTGTTTAAGAACGAGTCCCAAAATCAAAAAATTCTTTCGTGTTACAGTATTAACAACTTGCATATCATTCCATCGCATGGTTCTCAAATTATTCAACACACACACACACACACACACACACACACACACACACACACACACACACACATTGCCCTATCCGAGTGGCAAACAAGGTAACTGGCTTCTGGACTAGAATATTACGTTTCAGCTATAGTAACACTGCATCGTATTCCGATGTTCCTTCCCATTCCATGTGTACATTGTAGACACGAAGGAGAGAGAAAATCTAAGTTACTAGAAGTTATATGTAATTATAATAACTTGGCTTTTAAAGTGTCGGTATAAAGCAATTTGATGTACCAATACTGCTGGCATATCAAATTGTGAACCCAACCCCTATGGTGTGAAAATATGAATAGTATTATGGTTTCATTATGCATTTAAGTGTGGTTTTAGGAGTATGCTATTGCTTCTGTACTTTTTACATCAGTGATAATTTCCTCTTATTAATTATTATTAAAATATAAGAATAATGAGAAAATGGTTTTGTAAAAAAATAGCTGTCTTTAATGTTACAAAAATATTTTAAACGTATAATGTATCTACCTGAATAGCATCCATGATGATGTTGCCAAAGCGTTTAAATAGTGAAAGATGAACGAAACTGGTATTTATTAATTTTACACTCACACATATGAATGTGTGTGTGTTTGTTTATATATATATATATATA
>JAECUM010010371.1:0-39971 GCA_016617855.1 Megalonaias nervosa | reverse complement strand
AATCTGCCTCAATATAATACAGTACCAAAGAGAAATGGATGCATTTGTCACTTTGCTTTAATTTATCCTCTACATCTAGTGGTATTCAAACATTCTAAGATACATTACACGGTACTATGACCCTTTTCAAAATGAATGGTTAGTAATGCAAGAAGGTAAGAACCAGATTAAAATCGTGGTATATATTATGAGCTTACATATTACTGTTGTCTTAATGCATAAAAACAGCATTTTACTTTCTGCATCCTGAAATAAACAACAAAAGTGGCATGCACAAATATGCAAATTGTTTTCAGTCTTGTCCTTATTAATTATAATAAGTATTAATTTGTAGTACATGGTGTCTACAAAATACCCTATTTCAATTTGTAGTACTAGGGGTCTACAAAATGCTCTGCTTAAAGTTTTAAACATATGCAATGTTTGGTCAAAACCATGGATGAAACTATCCATTAAAATCTTATCAAGAGTTTTCTGTGCAGATATGTAGATACACTAAACATGTTCACAATGAGTCAAAATTACACGATTTTTCCAAAATATAATAACTTAAAATGCATTATATTTGTTGTGTTCATATTGTGTTTTAGAAAGAAAAGGAAAGGCTTTACCAGACACCTCATAAAATAAGAAATATGTCATTAAGCAATTATCCTTACAGTGCATAAGTTTATGTACAAGTAAAAAAACATATTTCATATATGACAAAATGTAAGACTCTATCTCTAGCTTAATACGCTATATAAGCATATTTAATCTTAAACATTGATGAACTAATAGAATGATATCAGTAAAGTGCATACACATTGTGTGGACAAATACGACACTGCATCTGATAGACAGATATTGAGGTTTTGTTTGCTTAAGAATAACTATTAATTAAATCATATTACAGTAAATGTTTGACAACTGAAACATCTGAGCCTGGATGGCCTAATGGCTTAAGGCGCTCACCTTTACCTATCAATGCCACATCACCTCTCTTACTGGATTCGAATGTCAAGATAGTATAGAATAAGGAAAAAGAAATTAAACATTAGAAATCCAGCGGAGAGCGTGGAACAGTTAACATTAACAAGCTTTGTAAATTTTAACAAAAATAATTTATTTCCCTAGAAAACACGGTGAAAAGGTAAAAATATGAAACAAGACTTACCATTTACGAAGAATATCCAAAAATTTGTCATAAAATTGTGAAAACATATAAGTCCTGTGAATAAACAGTTCTAAATTGACGTAGTCTGAATCTCAATTCCGTTCCAAGATGGCAGATGATGACGTCAGACGAAGGTTAAACACAAATGTCCAGAATTTTCACAATTTGTATTGTTCAGTTCCAATTTAGAATTAATTTCAGCAAATGTCTTTGTCCAAAGCCAGTTGTGTAGTTCTCCAGGGAAAATAATTATTATTTAGAAGATAGATGAAGTGCAGCTATCATCAACAAAACACATGTCGTTCTACACAGACGTACAAACGAACAACTCTTTCCAGCACAAAGGAATACCTTCTTCTTAAGGTATTTAGAAACTCTATAAGATGTTACGATGTGACTCTCTAAGGTGTTAAAATATGACTCTAGACTAGTTCGCAGCTACCTGAGTATTTTAAAGCAAACTAATACGTCACCCCATGCACACGCATGAAGAAATCATGGAGATTTCGAAATATCGCCAACGTAGTATAGAATGTCAACAAGTATTGTTAGTAATGACCGTGGTCACAGCCAATCATTTATATAGCTATTTCTGACTGTTTACTTGCAACGACAAAACCGTCATGCAAAAATCGTGCTTACGCGAGTCACATTTACGTTCTAAATAAACACGATGTTTCTAATAAAATATCAGACCCTGCGAACATAATCATCATCACAATAATAATTACATTTAATGATATAAAAATGAAATAAAAATGAAATAAAAAGATTTAGAAAGAATTCAAATTTTAACACACATGTAATTTAACTACAGGGTCGTAACATCATTAACAGTTCGATGTTACAAGGATCATTATCCTTAATTGGATCTGCGTCCAATGTGATTTATTCTACAACGACTAATGTCCCTACTGGGTGACTCATGCAAATTCGACCTAATCCTTTTGTTTACTATCCCATAGTAAACACGCATGCGTGTTCTGAGATTACCATGTGGTTCATCGATCAGCCAGGAAACAGCGTCAACAACAACAATGATGGAATCACCTATAGAGGTGCAAGGTGTATAGAAGCGCAAGGCGTCTTCAACGCAATGAGCCACAACGTACCTATTGTCTCATAACATCTCTAGGGTAGGTCGCCGACTTAAAAACAGTGGCAGTTATAAAACACGAAGCAATCACAAACAGCAGGACGCAAAATCCTGGGTGGATTTTATATAATTTGTATTCATTCGTTCGATCAGTATTGCCTAGTCTTGCCTCTAAATCCGCACTCAAAATGCAGACGCTGGAGCCACCGGAGCAGCCACTGCCGCAGGAATTGCAGTAGGTCAATAAATTGCCAGTAAAAGCATACCGGTGCCACTGCCAGCCCCAGTGCATGGACCGCAAATGTGGCACCCTAGGCAAAACAGGCTATTCAGAAAACTGCGAGGTCGAAAGAGAATTTACAGGATTTTGTAAACAAGGTAAACGCACTGAATACAGCTCCTGTGACAGTTTCTGCTAACATGATGTAAAGTTATGGATTAAAATGATTATGATGGGATGGCAGCGGTGGAAAAAACCGCAGTTGTATGACTGTGTGATTTTTATAGCATAACCATTAGTATCCAAAACCATGTATTCGAGATTTACGCCCGATTGTTTGAGGATGAACGATGATTCACCCTTCGAAGATTCCACGACGAGTACCAATAAGTATCAGGATATGAAATCACTAATTTCAAAGCAAGCACGTACAGAAAAATAGAAACGCGTGACGACTATGTGTATTTCCTTCCTGATAAAGCTTTTATGTAAATTCGAGGAAACATCCAACCGATCGGAGATGATGATTATGCCGCTAATGCTCAGATCACTCTGCAGAACAATAGATGGTCGTTATTTAAATCAGCACCACCTGAACAATCAGACGGTGGAAGAGATCAATGGCTATATATAAAAAGCTAGCAAGATCCTGAATTTAATTATGTTCAGCGATGATTACACGCGATCGTGTGCGACCAACATGTGGTAGGTTAAAGATACCAATACCGATGCTGACACGGCATATATGCTTCCAGTAGCTGGTGTTGGTAACGCCGATACTAGGAGGTAATTTCGAAAACAATTTTGCTTTTGCTCGGAACGGTGCTTACAATATTGGATTTGCTGCGTGCAGATCTCTTACCGATTCCAGTTGTGAAATTTGTATGATGCTTTCTCTGAGAAGCATTTTGGAACATGTCGCGATATCCGAACGGTCTTCAAAAGGGTTAAACATACGTTAATCTTAGCCAATGTACAATTTAAGATGACTTGTCTCGCACTGTGGATGCCTAAATTCACACCGTCCGAATTAGAAGCAACCTTGGCTCGATTTACCAAAAATATTTTCTTTGAACAAAACTGACTTTACACGCAAAAATTCACCCATGCGCAGCAAACCATGTCGTGGAGAGTAGCCACAAATCCAGGTCGCGATTTTCCCGGATACGTCTTCATAGCTTTCCATTTATCAACACGGCTTGTGGACCGAACAGGAAATAAACACATTTTCGATCATCTGATTTTATCTCGTATTCATGCGTGTATCAATTCCAGACAATATCCAGAACGAGATGTGAGTGTAATTTTGTAGCAGGTACGCAAAATTATTTACTGGCATACCTGATACTCGTGGAGGCTGTGAAAAACACCAAGATGCAAATATTGGCACGCAGGTGTCGCTGGATGAGTGATCCACATTGTATCCCAATTTCAATTTCGATTTGTCTATACGTTTATAACGTCTTAAAGATTCTGCAGCCGATATCAAGATTCGGTGGACTATTGGTGATCCTTGTACGGATTACATCTGTTACGAGTTAGTGAAATCAGACCGATTTATGATCTTGGATGTACTGAATGGAAACATGAATTGCCATGGCACAGATAGCAGTCAATTGTGCAAAAAAAAAGATTATATATCAACATTCCACATTCCACAGCAACGCAGTCTGAAGGACGCGGAAATCGCCAGACCAAAAGGTGAGCTGTTAAAAAGACGCGGAAAAAATTCAGGGGGTTCTATTGCCGGCGCTATCGTTCCATTAGTCAAAATATTTGCTCAACATTGCATCCATTAGGTCTTGCTGTAGCTTCTGGAGCTGTCACAGGAGCAAAACATAAAGCGGTGTTGGGCAATTGGGTGGTACGAAACGGAGTTTCCCGCTGTCAAAAACGCTTTATCATTACCTCACCCCTGGATATGGCAACCGTGGTCATGGTCACAGGATACATACATACAAATAGCATGTGGTGTAAGATACATCAAAAGAATCCATTAAATTTAGCTCGGCAGCATTAACAGGACCTAATACACTTATGCTGTCTCCACGACAGGCCACCACTACGATGAAACATACCGCTGCTCTAGAATTGTCTGTGTCCCAACTTTCAAAATAAGGAGGATTTATAGCACCCCTATTAACGGGTCTCGCTCGAACACTTCTTCCAGGATTGCTCGGTATTGAAAAAGGACTGCAACTACCTGGAACTACACTCGGCAAAAATATTTCACGCAGGAGACTTGGCCCAACAAAAAGAAATTAGCGACTGCAGCGTTATCCAACTTTGACACTGAAAGAGAGTTATTACCAAGCGTTGGGAATTTCAGAGGTATGGTTTTTTAAGGATCATCTGTCAGACCAAATCCACCACTACGCGAGATGTGTGATTAATCTTTAAAAATTATTATGAGGATCCGGACCTCCTCCAGATGAAGTGATAAGATACTTAAAATCAGCTACAGACAGCAAGGTTGTACACGACAGGGTTGATCAAAACAATATTTTCAAGCGCGGTGCTGCGTATAATTCCTTTCAGCTTCTGGATGTCAATAAGACCACCTGTGGATGGTACTGTATGTGTTATATTTAGCACAGATGCAGCCGAACATCACCTGTCGCAGCAATTTTATCGCTTTTACAGCCGCATCATCGGTTTGTGGATAGGTAAAATATAATACAACAATACAATCATGTACTCGTGTTAAAGGATAAAGCTATAACAGATAGTATAAACCCCACAGAGGTGATCACTACAAATAATCGCTTCATGCTCAAGTCGTTCTGCGAAGTATGTGGCCCAAAATATCGCAGACTGTGTGATGGGTAGGTCAGCAGTTAACTGCGGTGCAGTTGCCTTCCGTGACTTAATGTACCTCTTCTGTACAAGAAATGCATCATTGCCATTGGACACACTGCGATCTGGACACCAGATGTGAGGATCTTCGGTTGGAATGAAATCTGGGGGGGGGGGGGAGATTGTAACTAATGTGGTGAGCATCAGATCATAGGAGGTGCTATTGACATCAATAAATGTATCGGAAAACTTCCAAGACTAAGTGGATAATGGACATTACCAGAACATAAATACACTGGACCTTGGAATCCGCCAGAAAGCAACTTGATGATGATGATCAACCTCTGCCTGGACAGGAGCCTTATAACGACTTGGGATGCCATTGCAAGGCAGCACCATATTTGTTGCAGAGATCATCCAGACGATAAGGCAGGATGTGAGCAAATCATTTTGAAGGACTTATAGGAAGTAAAACCTAAATATTTCAGAACGAGTGGACCGCGCTATGGTACGTGGGATCATAGGAACAAAACATAAGCTGTGTATTGGTGTTAAAACACCCCACGTGACTGGTTTGTTACAGTTATCAGAATCGGAGATGCTAGCCGAAGAACTTCATAAACCTTCTTGAAGGCATTTTTCCACGTCGCAGAGTCATTGCTGTCATGATAGACGACATATGGTCTGCCGATCACGTCGACATGAGAGATTACAGAACATACAACGATCATTTCAAGTATCTGCTGGTAGTCATCGATGTCTTTATCAAATACGCCTGGGAAGTTCCTCTGAAAAACAAAAAAGGAAACTCTGTCAGTGAGGTTACACGCAAACCCCTAATTTATGGGTTGAGCGGTTTAACAGGACTCTAAAAAATCGTATGTTGAAAAGATTCACCAGCGATAACACAGCAGATACTTAGATTGTTTACCAGAGATCGTTGACCAGTATGGCATCGAAGCATTAAAATGTCTCCAGCAGAAGCAACAAAAGGTTACCATAAACAGGAGGTCATATACGCCTTATTTTTTTTAGACGTAAATTTATGGTAACTGACCGCTTGAGAATCAGTAGACGAAAATGCACGTTCGAAAAAGGACCAACTGGATTGAGGACTTCTTTAGAGTAGATACATTCAAGAAAACGATCCCAGTCACCTACACGCTTACTTATTCTAGATATAGCACGGCTGCTTATATCTCTGCACTTGTCTCTAATGTCTGTGGCACCGTCTCATCCATTGATCATCCTCATACTCATCTTTGTCCGCCTCAGAAAATATCATCTCTAGGATATAACTCAAATTATGATTGGTACCTCTCCGATAGTCAAGTGATTAGAGTGTCTGCTTCGGAAGCGGAAGATCACTGATTCTAACCCAGGCCGAGTCATACCAAAGACATATAAATGGTACTAACAGCTGCCTCGCTAGGCGATCAGCATTAAGAGCTTAGTTTCAGGATTTGTCGGCCAGGTGTCAGGATAATATGACTGGATGGGACGTCATGCTAAATGACTTCGGCATGATGCCACAGTGATAGACATAAATTTGACAAAAAAGGACACGTACCGTCAAGAACGTTTGCAATGTTATAAATATTACAACTACTGGAAGGATTCACATTTGTAAATATTAAAATCTGCACATCATAGCATCACAATAACTTGTTGCCTTCTATACTCACCTTATATGTACCACAGGCAATTTTAGCATTTCTTAGTAGATTGTTGTCTGTGTTATATTGATGGTAGTCTTCAACATTGAGGGGGATTCTCGGTGCCTCGATGGTTAGCGTGTTGGACGTAAATCCGAAAGGTTGCGAGTTACAATCCTACCATCAAACCATCCATAGCTAAATTGGTGTGTACTTGTTTAGGATCCTGTACTTATTTGCGCATCTCCAGGACACTTAAGACAATATTAAGATCGTTTGAAAACATACGCATCTCAAGTATATCTCGCAAATAAAGTGAATTATTACGGTGATCATCTCATTGACAGGCCAGGATTAGGATCCTCTGATAACTAGAACATCTCTAGAACTCTTACAATAGGATTAGACCAAAACATATTTGTGACTACAGAATCAAATGTTAAATTAAGTGTTAATAATTTCATGCCTCTTAAAAATATCAACTAAATTGCCCTGCATTCTTTAAGCCAGTTTTGACCGCTCCGGTGGACTTAGTGGTTTGAGCGTCGCCTAGTATGCGGGAGATCTAGGATTCGAACTCCAGGCGAGTCATACCAAAGACTTATAAAAATCGTAATAGCAGCTGCCTTGTTTGGTGCTCAGAATTAAGAGGCTAGTGCTCAGACTGGTTGGCCCGGAGAAGATAATGCGAATGAGTGGGTCATGTTGCTATATGTCTGCGGATTGAAGCCCCAGTCCTACATATCACTAAAAATAATGATATAACTGAAGTTTGTTAAAGCTGCGTTAGATATCCAAATCACACACACACACACACACACACACACACACACACACACACACACACCCACACACACACACACACACACACACACTCACACTTAAGCCAGTTCATAGTCACGTGATTACAGGAAGTATTGCTGTAAATATCCCACACTGGAACCAAAGCATGAAAAAAATGGAAATTTAAGTTTTGAATACTTTTGATTTCGGTGAGTGACGCGAGGGCCGAGGGACACCCGGGAAAAAATATTCAGAGAGTCATATTTATGTCAGCCTATAAAACTAAAAAAAATACTTCCTTTTGTAACTATTAAACGTTTTTCTAATTTTACTAATGTTTCTAGACCTGATTGATACGCAAGTAAATAAATAATATTAGTGGATTTTTACCAATTGCTAACTTAGTAATAATGTAGTAGTCATTAAAGAGTTTTCTTCTTATTTGAGAGCAGATTGTTATCAGTTATATAAATTATAAAGCTGATACCAGATTATTCTGCTAAATTTTATAAAAGTTTCTCAATTACTGAAGAGACATTTGAATATTTTCAATTCTGAGTCGCCGCTACTATACGTAAAGATATTAATTCCAGGATGATGTCATATCTCATGAAGATTTTGCAGAGTGAGGTTTGATATTAGTTTTGGATATTGGCCGCATATCGATTGTAATTAACATTAATTGACACATTTTAATTGGGTTTTTTCTCATTTTGCTCCCTATCATATATGGTCAAACTTTGTGGTGCATTTAGTGTTAATTTATATTGGTATCCATTGTGTACATTGCAAAAGGCCTTATGATGGACTTTTATTAGAAAATTATAATCGGAACTGGTGCAGCACTTTAAAAGTGAAACTACCTATGTGCGTGGGATTTTTCAATTTTTATTATATTATGTATATATAATGTATACTGTAGTTAACTTTGCCGATGACAGTAGTATGTACTTTAGATATTCGAAAATTTTAGAAGCATTTGACTGGGATTTTCCGTTCGATTATTTTATGATGCAGGTCAAGTGAAACTGAAAAAAATAAAGATTTGATAAACAAATAATTCATTCCTTATTAGATCAGTCGGTGGGAATCCATTTTTGACCTCAGCTTACAGTTGTGATGGTGAAATCAGAAACAATTCGAAGGGAATTATTCATTTCAAATATTCCTTTGAATAACGTATGTGTTCATTGACTTTTTAATAATACATTACATTTCAAATACTGTCTGGTTTGCACAAATGGAATATCAGGATATTCAAGATTACTGGAACATTCTATATGTTGGGACGTTTAATAGGATATTTAAGATTTTTTAATTCACTTCACAATACTGCAAGTGTCTATTGAATTTACACATTATATTCTAGGGAAACAACTTGCTTGATACATTTTATTTAAGGCCTGGTGTCGTAAAAGTTAATATGACCCTTGTCCCTGTTTCTCATTACCGACCATAGCATTCTATTCCTCCATGATATTAAATCTATCTATGTATGTATGTACGTATCTATCTATCTATCAATCTAACTATCTATCTACCTATCTATCTACTCACACACACACGCACACATACACACACACACACACACACACACACACATATATATATATATACAAAACAAACATATAAAACACAAAACCGTCGTGTTTGCAAAACTTTACAGGGCTGTTTCTACAGGAATTAAAACTTTAAATGTAGTATGCCTCAACCAGCCTATATCAACTTGTTGCGGATACTGGAAAATATTTGTATTAACCTAAAAATTGATGAGCCAAAACGACATCTGTTACTTTGTTTACATTCTTGCAAGCGCAAATTATATCCCGGATATTTCATTGTTATAACAATTATTGTAGTAACTGAAGGTTACTAAGCAAATTTAGAAAAACTTTTAAGCGAAAATGTGTCGGCTGAAAAAGATAATTCCACTTGTGCATCGCTGTCATTTTCTAGTCTTCTTTTTTTTAAACCGCTTGGTTTTAATGTTCTAAGGCCGCGTATCCAGTAAGATTCCTTTTCTTTCCAGGTTTCGGAACTCCAGTTGGGGTTGTTAGCAATTGCAATAAGTGTTATATCGCTGAAAGTGTGGCCAGGGGAGCAAAAGTGTTTTGCGACCGGGATTCTGTACAGCTTCTTTGTCATCCAATCAGACCTATAAAGATTAATCCTTCTGTGTAACGTTTCAGTTTCTCCTACATACTGAAGGCTATAGATTGTACATGTGATGAGATAAATTACATTCTCTGCTTTGCACGTTTTGTTTGGACCATGTATGTTTAGTTTTTTCTCGTCACTGTGCTAGAAAATGTCCTGGTCGCGATCATATGTTGATAGGTTTTGCATCTTTAATAGGCACAGGGGCCAGATTGACTAGGGTGGTTTTGACTAGGGATTGGCGTTAACTTCGCCCTGACTAGGATGTCCTTGAGGGTTTTTGGTCTCCGTTAGGGTACTACTGGTTTGTTCGGAAGGATTAGATTTAGTACGCCCGACGATTCCACGATGGGCCAGAGTTTCGCGATGATTTTACTTACTTTAGGGTTGTCTGGATGGTGGGTCAGGATAAATGGTATCCTATCAGCCTTTCTCTTCTTTCCATATTTTAGTAGATCGTCGCGGTTTGTTTGTTTAGCCCTTTGGGTTGCCTCCGCAATCTGGTCTTTGTCGTAGCCTCGGTAAATTAAATGTTTAGATAGCTCTTCAGACCTTTCTAGCAATGTTTCATCGTCGGAGCAAATTCTGCGTATCCTCAGTGCCTGGCTATATGGAATGTTCCTAATGCAGTGTTCTAGATGACAGCTGGTTGGGGGGAGATACTGGTGTTTGTCGGTTGGTTTCGAGTAGATGTCTGTATGTAGTTTGTTTTCCACCGGTCTGGTTGTTGTTTCCAGGAAAACGTGGTTTGAGTTGATGATTTATGCCGTGAATTGTATTGAAGGATGGAAGTTGTTTGCCTTTGACACGAAGTTATCCAGACTTTCTCTACCATGCTGCCACTTCATTTCTATATCATCGATAAAGCGTACCCAGTGGTATGGTGTAAGTTCAACCGTTGCTAAAAGTCGACCCTCCAGTTTTCCCATAAAAATATTACCATACGAAGGCGCCATTTTTGTACCCATTGCGGTTCCATTGATTTGGAGGTAGTTTTCTTCATTAAATTCAAAGTTATTGAGTTTTAGGACAAGCTCCAGGAGTTGGACTAGGAAGTGTGTGGGTGGATTGTCTACAGTTCTTGTTTACTATGCTTCTCTACACGCCTGTATCCCTTCGTTGTGCGGTATGTTAGTATACAAAGATGTAACGTCTAAGGAAACAAGTAATGTATTTGGCAGCAGTGGTTCGCTTGCTTTGCTTTTGATGAGTTAATCTGTCGTGTCCTGAATATATGATGGTAATTTGTGGACATGTGGTCTCATAAAATGATCCAAATATTCTGATATCCTTTCTGGGGGATGACATTACCGGAGATTATAGGTGTGCCAGGATTTCCTTGTTTGTGGATTTTGGGTAGAAGATAAAATTTACCTGCACTTGGGTTTTCAGGGCTTAAGTAGTTTCTCGTTTGCTGTGCCCGATTTGGTACGCCTCGTCAATAATATTAGTGATGATTTGTGCATATTCCAGTGTTGGATCATGGTCTAGGTTTTGGTAGAATCTAACGCCACTTAGTTGTCTACTTGCTTCACTAATGTAGTCTTCCCTATTCATAACGACAACAGCGGAACCCTTACATGCAGGCTTAATTATGATGTCTGTTCTGCTTTTCAGTGTGTGTAGGGCATTTGTTTCTTCCCTTGTCAAATTAGAGTATTTGTTAGTATGGTTGATGTGTCCGGAAGTATCGTTTTCAACCGTTGATAAAGGTTTCTAGATTTGGAATTGAACTTTTTGGTGGGGTCCAATTACTTTTCTTTCTAAATATGGGTTGATCGCAGCTTATATTTTCCTTTGATTTATTTATTGGCTGCAAAACTAAATGGGCTTTGTCTTAGTCGGCGGCTAGACTCTTCGGTGTCCTTTTGTAGCTTCCCTCTGTCGTATGTCTTTGGACGGGGACAAAAACTCAAACTCTTCGATAAAAGTTTTGTTACTGCCTCCGTAAGTTCTAACTTTGAGATGTTGACCACTGTGTTAGTAACAGTTGAATTAATGTTTGCTACAGAGTGCTTACTATTCTTCCTTTTACAGAGATTTTTCTTCTTACGGTTGTTTTTAGAAGAAATTTCGTCAATTGAAGTTTCTTCACAACAGTGATTTGGTTGTAGATCATGACTTCTAAGTCAAATCAGCAACCTTCGAAAAACTTAAACAGCAGCTGAATTCAGTTTCAACAGAGGAACAATTGCAATGTTATACTCTAAATTAAATAAGGATCAACAAATACTCTCTACAAAGCTATACAAAGTCAGAGAAAGAAAACTTAGAATTCACGATATACAACCAAATCACATTGCAAATTGTAATTGTTTTCATTATTATTATTATTATTATTATTATTATTATTATTATTATTATTATTATTATTATTATTGTTGTTGTTGTTGTTGTTGTTGTTGTTGTTTTTGTTGTTTTTTGTTGTTGCTGTTGCTGCTGCTGCTGTTGTTGTTATGAAATTAGAAAGGTATAAGAGTAGTTGACTTATAAAACTATGAGAGTAGCTGAGTTATAAAATTAAATATCCTATATTTTTTGTGTTCGCCTAAAATGTGTCAAGAGTTACTTCCTTAATACAGTCTTGCTTCTTTCTTATATTTCCTCAGCAGAAAGATATATTTGGTAGTAATGCTTCTAAAGAAAATTGAAAATATGGTTTAATTCTTACCAATAGTAGTAATTAAGGTAAGACGTATAAGAGAAAGGGTACGCTTGTGAAAATGAGGAAGAGGCAGAACATTTTGTATTGGCCGAAACATCCATGTAACTTCCTGCAAAGTTCCAAATTTTGTCGGGGAAAACAACCAATGAAGCAACTGTCTAAACGTAAACATTCCGTCACGCAAGTCATGCGACTGTCCCAAAATGGCTTTTTATGCCTTCATTTGCCAGCATCTTGAAGCCTTATGAAGGTTGAATGGAAAATAGAATAATACAACAATGAACCGAAACAACATAAGGGTAGCTAATACTTACCCGGATATAATTTAATATTAGAGATATGAAGCACTGCTTAACTATCAATGAACTGAAAATCATCAAAATCAAATAATGTACACAAATAAACAAATCTAAAACAAGGATTGGGGAGAATTTCATATTACTTCACAAAAAAGGATTTGCTTGAAATAATAAACGCCCAATGAGGACTAAATTGACAGTGTTGAGCACACAAGAGACACTTGTATAACTGCAAGAACAAGCTATTCAGACTGTCGAAAGTGTACCTATATATCAGACTTGGGTCATGTTGTATTTTATTATAGTTTCAATAATGTCTTTGGATTGGAGACGAGAGCTAAAAGCAGATATAGCGATGCAATATTAGCAGGTAATATAATAATGCTCTAAAAATAAACTACAGGGTTCTTCATGCCATGATGCTGTCAATCAACCATAATTAAATGTTTTGGAGCACTTTTAATTTTAAGTAATGACAGATCAGTATCATTTAGAAAAGCGCTTAATGCTATAAAAAGTTAAATTGGTTAAATTCTGTAGAGTGCTTCTGAAATGATGTGTACATATTTATTTTCTATTACTAAAAACGGTGGTCATATTTAACGTTTAAATATTTGAATGCTTTTAATGGCAGATTGTTAACTCTGGTCATCGAATGTTTCTAGAATTATTGTTTTAAGAAGGTTTTAAAGGGTTATCTATTTTAGTGATGGAATTCAACATTTGATGTTGAATTGTCATAATAGCATAGTTTTAAAAATGAAAACATCCTTTGTCACCAAATGTGATCTTTCAATTTCTGTCAAACTCATTTGAGTCATATTTGAGTAGGTCATTTTTTTTAATTATCCGTTATTTTTTTTACATGGAAATTATATTTACAGGCATATTTATTATATTTAAAAAGGACCCTCTTTCAAATGTCTATTGTTATTAATGGCGGGTATATCTAATAGCAAATCGGCATAATTTGTTCAAACACTTAAATCATTTTCGCCAGTATAGTCTATACAATTTGGACACGGACAACTTTTCAGAAAATATAGTTGTTTAAAGATTTCTCGCAAAATGGCAACATTATCCGTTGTCAGATCAACATCATTTGCCTCAAATTGATACCATTCATACCAAGATGATTGTCGTTAATATTCTATTGCAGAGTTTCTATGAAGTCATTTAACGATTTTATTTTATATTATAAAAGTGGCGATATTCGTTGACAACCGCAGTATACTTCATGTGTTCATGAGACTGGATACGATTGATCGTTAAATTTATGATTATATTAAGAATAGTGATAATGATTGATCATTAAAATCATTAGAATCGACATCATCTTTAATGTAAGCAATGTAATAAAATAAGTACTTATTTTATGTAATTTACAAATAATAAAATGCATCAAGAAATAAGATAATAAAATCATTAATTCATTTTTCATCAAATTATTGCTGAATAAGTTAACGACTGGATGGTTGAGTGAACAGTAAATATATGCAATCATTTCCTAAACTCGAACTTTCTAAGCAATTCTCATAGCTTAATCACGAGTCTTCACTAAAAATGTATATGAAAGATCTACATTTTATAAAATGCATCAAGACTTTTTAAACGTTATAGGACCGGAAAATCTGAAAGTTTTGCATATGCAGCTTTAGAAGTTTAATGCACAATGTGCAATGTGGGGGCATCAAATGATATAAATAGAACTCTATCTGCCATGATTGGGCTCAGCCTGACAAGGTGTTACCATTGTCTATTTGTACATTAGGTCTTCATTTGGCCCCTGTGGCTGGGAGTTGTTTCATGAATGCTATTCCATAGTGTAATTTAACCCCTTTTCAAATGTGAACTCTTCAAACCTTTCGACTGCTTGAAATTCTTGTTTTTGTTGGTTATTTAACGGTGGGACCGAATATGACACAGTGATACACTTGATTAAAGCAAATGACACCAGCATTAGGTTATCAAAGCCTGCAAATGCGATTTAAACAGCACATTCAAGCAACGTTAGTAACAATATTTCTTGGGGGAAATTAATTTAGTAATATAATCTATACAGTAATAGTATTGCATTGTGTACTTTTATTACATGCATATATCCATGTTCAATCTACTTGATTCTACATCAATCCTTCCTCCAATTAATATAAATGGGTTCTAAAACTGAAAGGAAAAATGTCTCAGTCCGACTCATGCGTAGCATCCCACATATAGGTTAATATCTTCGTTGACTTTGATCCAGACCACAGAATATAAGAGTAGGTGGGAGGAGAGAATCTTAGCTATCCCAAGAGGAAATATAATATAAGTAGCATTAGCTCACCCCTCCACCCTATCCCATCATTTTCATAGCAGAAATACATTAGATGTTACTATTGCGGGGTTAATAGCCTCAAAAAATCTTGAAATATGTAATGCATTTACCCTTACAGTACGAGATTTCACTGCTGTAAGCTGGTAGACTGTTTAGCCACCCGTGCTCTTACTATTGGGCACATTGAAAAAACAACCTACGTAGAGAAGGTAGTTTAAGACCATATCTAAGTGGCTCGAATAGAATTATCCACAGATGAGTAGTTATAAAATGGTCAAGAATTAGTGTAGCAAAACCTAGGCTTTAATCCTCATTTAAGAAAAGTCCTTAAGGCTCGCTTGATGGTTATGACAATTTGCCTGCAAACAGTGGATGCCAAAATATCCGACGAACCATTTATATGTAGGAAGAGATGTTTCCGACCATTTGTTCTAAGTTTCAAGGAGGGTAAATAAAACCTTAAGACCTAACCGGGCAAATGAGTATAGCTTTGTCATCTCCCGAAAAGGCACAATAGAGCTGGGGATTTCGATAAAAGTGAAGTTACTGTGGATAGCAGGTTCTCTGCCAGGATGAACCGAGCAGTAGAGATGATGATTTAGTTGAACACGCACGGAATAATTAAGAAAGATGGGAATGCATAAATGAACAGATGATGCCACCTTTGACTGCAGGTATCCACTGCCTAGGCCCCCTGATTTGGAAACAGGGTAGATATAAACTGGGATCTTGTTGTTTAGTCTCATCATACAAGGTCCACCAAGGGTTTCTTCTGCATCTGGAAAAGGGACTCGGCCACCGACTGGTTTAGAGACTAGTCCATGCAAAGAGAAGGAGCATGTATATCTCCTTACCTCCTGAGGTTCGGTACGGACGACATTTCTGAAGAGACCATCATGTATTAACTTATTATCAGGCTGCCAAACCCCACTAAGGCTATAAATACTACCCGCATTTCCAAGTTTCTTATATGAAATGTCACTTCTTTACGGAACCAAGATTCTTCCCTCTGTTTCTAGGTAAGTAAACCAAATATGATGTATTGGTGTACATCAAGAAGTAGCATTGAGCTGCTAATCCATGGCACTTTTATTATAAATGCTGAAGTATTTGAGTGAATTTGATTCATTATTTGCACTTGCACTTGTTACGTTTTGTTTTATTCTTGTTTGCAATTTAAATGTATTTATTTATGGCACATATCAAGGACAGCCTACATTTAAGAAATTATTTAAACATTGATCAGAAGAAGATGATTTGCTATGCTGTCATTTAATTGGTGCCATACTCTTGCTAAAACATTGTGCGTTCATACTTTGTTTATAAATATTTAGATATATCTGTGTGTGTTCAATGCTTATTATATATGCATTGGGTGTTCAAAGTAATTGCCATTCATATTTATTGTGATCTTATGCACCGACAAAACATTGTTCCTTTATTCAAACCTACTCCTGCCATACATAACAATAAAGTCTTTGTCTTTTTATTGCATTTGTAATAATGAGGCCAATATTGTTGTTCAATGATAAGTACCTGTCTGCAAAGCAGAGGTTTCATAGTTGCTATAGATCATTATTGATTTATCACTTATTACTAAAACAGGTAAAATAAAATAAAATAGGAGGATATAGCAGCGAAATAAGACAAAATTTTAATTTGCTTATTTTGTTATATTACTACAGGTAGATCCAAAAGTTTGATAAGTGACATATTTTTTGTGTGATCCCTCTAATTTTTGTACATGATCAGAGCCCATAAATATATTTTAACATGTATTTTACAAACATTTTACTATTTTCTCTTGTATGAAACTTTACAAGAATTGTAGCATTTTAATAAAAGTTATAATCTGTCAATATTATACTATTCAGAGCTCACGTTTCTTACATAGTATGAATCTGAGACTAGATTTTCCGTCTTTGCGGTATATGCATTGAGAATATTGTCAGAGATATCAGTTTGAGCAAATAAACATAAAAACCCATAGCGAGGATTGGTCACATCAAGCAGATATGCTGTGGTTTCTTCCCTTGAGAAGCAGGATATCTTCGATATCACTTGCAAAGCCATCTATCATTAGGGGTAACTGGGTTTCGTTTCGTTTTGTTGCTTAGCGATAAAATTATTAAGTAGGTTGGATGACCCTATCTACAATATACCAAAACGCATCAATCAGTCTTAATCTACGTTTTTCCCTTGAAATCATGTGTAGATGAAACATCAAAGACCCTGATTCACCAATACAGCATGTGACAGAAGATCTGGCTCTGTGCTATTTACAATGGATGTGCATTAAACATATACAAAATGGTATAAGAAATTTGTATTGGAACGAGTTTTCAGTGATCAAAATGAAAGCTTCAAAGCTCTGCTAAATGGCAATCGCAAAGAAAGCAAATGTTTCGGTGTAAATTAGAAGCATACATTACTCAAAATATCAAGAGAAAAATAAATAATAATAAAAAACAGGGTTGTATAATTAAGTTATACCACATAATTACGAACGTCGCAACAACCTAGCCAACATTTCAATCAAACATCGGCCTGTCTCTAGTCTGGTAATGTTACCTGCAGCTCTAAACTCCCTTTGCGTTGTTTCTTTTTGCAAGCTTCAAATTTTTTTAGGCTGTCATGTTCATTTGGTTTCAGTTTCTACAAAAAGCAAATACACGACTGATCAGCTTAAACCACACAAGTGTTCACTGTTATCTCGAATGTCTAACACTTATTTAATGATGGAAGCAAACCAGATTTTGTTTTAAAACTTAATACATAAATATGTAAATAGTAGTTTGAGTTTTAAGATTGCTTCTTTGCTACCATTATTGTCTCCACAAAATGAGTTTGAAACCCTAAGTGAACCTGTCAAGACTTAATAATGGTGGACCACACTCTGTCGCGGAAGTATGTCCTTAATAGCTCGTCTACTTTTGTAATTTACTGAGCACATAAATTATGGAAAATATGTAATTCATAGATAGCAAATTTTACATATCAGTTTACAGAATATGTAGCCTCAAATAACATTGTTTTGTCAGCAACATATGGGAAAATAATGTGTTGTAGAAATGAACCAACGCTGTAAGGTCAAGTCTGTTTTATCACATCAATCATTTTTGTGAAAACCCAAAACGTAGAGAAGCAAATAATATCTAACCAATACACAACATTATTACAGGTTCGTAGACAAATAATAAATCCATAAATTTGCAATCGTTTTAATGATTGCTGCAACGAAGCTAAAATTTGTGAGTGGTCATATTAAGAAATTCCGTTTCTACAAACGGATTCACCCACAAGACATTCATTGCACTTTATATGTTATTGATCGTGTGCAGATGCAATTGAAAGAAGGATCTAGTTCATTCATATTTCAATTTAAAATCTTCTAGTCCTTTTAAATGAATAGGTAAGGTAGTGTTTTTCAGAAGCAAAGAAATTAAACATCAAAGTTTTAATGTTTTAAAATGGTTAGTTCGTCACTTATGGTATAAATACCCCTTTTAGTCTGTACATCTTGTATTTTGGCCGTACAATTTCGCATGAGCACAAAAACTATAAATTGTACTTAATTCCAACTCATAGAAGAACATAGATTATATCATTATAATTACAAACAAAGAATATATAGTTAATGAACTGCCACAATAAGAAGCAATTTAAAATTCCCACTTTGCAAAACTTAACCAAAAATTCACAGTCCAATTTTGAATTCACTCTCTAAACATACAGTTTTAAAGTTCAGGTAAATTATGTATGTGCCTTCGTGTGTATTCTTTTGTGGTTGTTTCAAACTGGTTTACAAATGTCGTCAACGGCCTTTTATAACTGAAGCTTAAGAAACTAAAACAACAGTAACAGTGCGCACACAAACTTTTCTTTACATACACATGCCAATAGATCAGGCGTGAAGTAAAAAAAAAAAAAACTGTCTTGAGAAAATCAGAAATGACCTTCAAATATGACTTCGCTTGTGATTGGTCAAAAAGAAATCTCAAGCCCAAACTTAGGTTCTAGTGTTTTATCATTTCCATCCAATGGAAATGTCTTTTTCACTTAAAATTAATGAAAAGGAAATACATTAGACACTAAACATTCTCTCACAAATGTATGTCCCGCAAATGTTTCCTGTATCCTGATAACTTTAATCCTTCCAAACTTTCTAAACATCACTAACCTAAAATAATCGCTGGTCCTAATTTGCATTATTCACCAAGAAAAAAACACTATATCGTTATAAACTGACACATTTCATATGACTTTAAAACACAGGACTGACTCTCTGCTTGGCCAAATTGTTTAAATTAGGTAAGGATTATTCAGATGCTCAAATCGCTACGATCAAAGAACATTAAGATAATGTGAAAGATATGTTACGAATAGGGAATCAATAAAAGTGTATATAATATTGTTGTCACCCATGAATTGACACTTCTCCCGCCCTAACAGACACGTTTAAATATTGAATCCCACTGACCTAATGAAAAGGGGTGTAACTTGGGTCTCTAGTCAAAAATTAACATTTTAATTCACAGGCAAACAGAAGAAGATGTTGAACTGAAGTATAGTGTGTAAATGGGAGATATTAAAATTATTTCCATATTATTTCACATGATATTCATTTATCTAAACAATACCTTCATCATGAAGCAAATGTTCAGTTTGCATAGACTGTGTGGTCACTGCAGACATACACCAGTGACTGTTCAGAATCATGCAAAAGCTAGTGCTGACCGCAGAGAGCATGACCATTATACAGGCATGACAATTATATAGGAAATTTGCCAGGAGAAAATAAGAATTGCCATTGTGACTACGTGCCTACTATGTAAAGGTGACAAGACAGCTTTTACTATACGCTAAATTTTCATTTAATACGTTATTAGAGGATGTAGTAGTGTCACGGATAAAAGTCACAATTCTCTAAAACTATATGAAGAACAAGCAAATTTTCTAGGAAATGAAAATTAATGGTCAATGAAACAAGACATCAAAGTCTTTACACTATTAGCATTTTCCCCTCGCTGATATCTCGCTCGCGTTAACTGCATTCGCGACTCCTAGAAGTCCTTACCGGATTAAAGTTATGCAATTAAGTTTTGTCAACTTTGATGCACCTTGTGTTCGTCATATGAGCAAATTGTTGAACGGCATCGATAGCGCAAATAGTTTTTCTGACGATATTATTGTATACCAGCAAACTTGTGACGAGAATATTTGGGAATTATTCGTTCTGATTGACAAACTGCATAAGGCCAATCTCACCCAGAGAGCTACCAGGCTTAGTATGGCATATGCTACCTTGGGATGCTATGGCTATCTAAGAAGCAATTCGCAGCAGTCAAAGCCACACACTGACAAAATTGAAGCTATATAGATGTTTCTAGACTAGATACCAAGAACAAAAAGCAATCGCTCATTAGTTAATACGGGTTACAGGAAGTTCGTTCAAATATCGCCACTATAGCTAGTCCATTGACGGTCTTAAATAGGAGAGAAAACCTAAAAAAAAATTTCTTGGGGTTCGTGCCAGGAAAGAACCTTTAACGCTTGTAAAGGTAAATTAATCAATACACGAATCATAAAACTGCCAAAGCTGATGAACTCGTTCATTTTGAGAACTGATGCTTCTGACAAAGGATTAGGAGCCGTTTTTCAATACGAGCATAAGGGGGTAACGTTACGGATTACTTATGCTAGTAGAAAATTGCTTTTTTGGAGCAAAGCTACTCGCAGATCGAAACGGAATGATTGGCACCGTTGTGGAAAATATTAATATTTCAAACGTACCTTCTTTGAAGTGAATATGTCCTTGAAACCGACCACATGCTTCTCATTCTCAGCAAATTGCGCCAACGCAAGACTGATAACGATGAACATTGACTTTACAGCAATATCTTTTCAGGATCTAGGCACTTCGATGATCAGAAAATATCGGAGCCCATTACTTGAGTAGGGTGCAATTTGCGGGTCTTTTTAACCATGGTATTCTGCTATTGTGAATAAGTTTAAGTTCATGTCGGGGAAGGTGTTCGAATTATGTGGCTCTCTAAAAGTGTTCTACTTTTCTTAAGGGGGAAGGTATTGTCACGGAATTGTGTGTAGTAAAATATGAATACACATGAATAAAATGTTCTCAGGCTTTGTTAACAGTGTTACCAGACAGTAGTTTACATTGTGCCGTGGTTATTTCAAATACTGAGTTCCGTTTACCCATTGATCCAACCGCATCCACATTGCGCTAAACCAGATTCAAAATATTTTCAAACAAATCACGAGTACAATCCACATTATACTACAATATATTCAGGGTATCACCTGTTAAATAATGAATAGAAATATATTAAATATATAAACCAATCGCTTCAAATCGCGAGTGCAACACTCTGTTAAACAATGACTTTCCCTGTAAGTTGTGCCACCACTGGAACTCTATGGTAATACAATGACGATCCCTGTGACGTAGTACCACACTAAATAACAAAGTCATAGTTGTTTTCTCTTTGGTAATATTTTCCACTATGTTCATCACAACGGACAATACCAATCTTGTGTTTGAAGCTCTGAGGATTGGAGTGGTACTTTAACACTCTTTGCAAATATGTTTTACCACCATCATAACACCTGTCAAACTATTTTTTGACAGCGAAACCAACATTGATATCACTAAGCCCCTTACAAACAAGACTTTGACTGTACACGTGTATTTATGTTTGTTGTTGTTTTTGTTGGGTTTAATGCCGTTTTTCAGCACTGGATAGGCTGTACATGGCGGCGAGCATAACTGGATGAGGATAAACCAGGACAAACATCGGGAAGAACCATTGGCTTATGGGAAGCTACTGGCAAGCTTTCTCACATACCCACATTGGCCGAACCCGAGACTCATACCTCGCAAACAGAGGTGAGACGGCAGTGATCCGTAACGGTAGGCACTTTGGACCACTCTGCCAACCGGGCCCCGAACAAGAATGTAAATTTTCATTAACATATCTTTCAACCATGAATGTGATTTTCATCATGGTTAACTGCAAATGAGAAAAGCAGAAACCAAAGTATCTGACCTATACTAAAATACGCTAATTTTAAAATAATTTAGACATAAAATAAAATCATGTTTTGTGTACATTAAAACATACATACATACATACATAGATGGACAGATAGAGAGATAGATATTAAATAAAGTTCAAAATGGTTTCAGTATGATAATTTTAGGTTTCGAGCTTTATTTATATTTTGTTCTCTCAAGGTTATTTGGCTACCAGTCGATATTTCTGATATAAAGAACACACATAGCACGAAGATCTTGGTGGTAAAGAAATTATAATAATTTAGCAGTCTCTGGTTGCCAATATAAATCCTGTAAAAATGCAAATAATTTTAATTTGGTAACCTCTATAGATCAACTATCACTAGAATAACACCAGCCACAAATTAAAATCCCCTTCGTCATTGACATCGCTCAGATTGTATGTCAAATAAAATGCCTGTTAATGAAAAATGATGCAGACTTCCAAGAGTACTCAGATTAGGTACTAATTACAGTGTTTTGTATGAATTTCACTTGTCAGTTAAGAATACTTTAGTTAATCCTGACATTGGGCTTTCCAAACTTCAAATAAATAATCCAGTTTTATTAAAAGGGAGACTAATGTGGCTGTCACAGGGGTTACATTTAATAAAACGGAGGTCAAACGTGTACCTGTCGTTCCTGCGATGCCTTTATTTGAAAGGCCAGTGTCCAGAATAACAGTAGGATGATAGCAGGATTCACAATGTGCTGCCATTTGGAGATATCGTGGAACAGAATTATCGAGGGTGTTGAGCAATCTGTCTTTACGATTCCTGTGAGTCCGAGCAACCTGTGTAATAGATTTAATGTAAAGTCTTAAGAGGCAAAATTTCATTTCACAACTTCAAAATCAAGTTAACTCAGAAGTAAAAACCAGAGAACCAAGTCTGCTGGTGCACGATTGCCAGAAGATCTGAATTAATGCCGCCTGCTTAAATAATATGTAGGGGGAAAAACCACATCCTCCAGGGCATTAGGCCGTGGAATGTTTTGGGTCTACACTGATTATTCCTAGAAGCAAACAACAGACTAGCAAACATAGCATTAGTTTGTTTTGTACTAGGTCTATCAAGTTGTTTTGACCTGGGCATGTTAATTTTCACACAAGCAAGACAAAGATAGCTTACTGAAAAAGCCCAAGTTTGATAATTTCATATTCTAAGGCAAGAAAAGTGAATATTTAAATGTGAAAGTAAATTTATGAAATTCACTTGTCTGTGAACAAGTTATGTTCGCAACACCTAATGATATAATAATAACCACACAGGATACAGACTTCCATTATATTATTAGATGCTTCACTGTCTCATTAGCGGTTGGGCTTGCTAAAGTGGTATACAATGTAATTTATATTGAAGCCACATTAAAATGTCAAGTTCCGTAAAACATCGATTAACATAAAAGCAAACTAGCGCAAATGAAATAGCTTGCCATTGCAAATCTCCACTCTTTCGGCACAATTTCATCATCTTCATGCTCTCTCTCTCTCTCTCTCTCTCTCTCTCTCTCTCTCTCTCTCTCTCTCTCTCTCTCTCTCTCTCTCTCTCTCTCTCTCTCTGCACTTATCCCCATTCCTAGACAAAGATCGTGAGGTCACAATTCAAAATCCATCATTTATTGTCATCATTATCATTAGTAGTAACTGAAAAGTGTGTATCTCATCGTTGACCTATCTCTTAGAGACTTTATGAAAAAAATTCTAAGCATGATACGCACAATATACACAGTCCTTGCACATTTTTACCTCTCGGGTTTTATGGCTATGACGTTTAATGAATTTTCACCCAGCACTTTGAGACATTGTAGCTGACAGTTGGAAAAACATGTAAAGGGTATCACAATATTCATTGCTAAACCATAGGGATAATGGATTTACAATTATAATGAATTCCTGGAGCAACTGAAATTATTTAGTATTTTACTGGCTAGTTAGGAGTGGGTCCACCGAATATGATTACATTCAATACACTTTTACTCTAATAAAATAAATTCACCCCTGATATGCCAACATAGAACATTATCTATCCTGCAAAACCACTTTTTTCTAATTATCAGCGACTTTGACACCAAACGTGGTCTTCCCATACATTAAGTACAATCTGCACACAATCTTTAGTCAGGAAATGTGGTGAAGAACTACAGCAAACTGTTATTATGCAAACAATTTTCTTCTTTCAGGAACATCGACCTTGACTTTTGTCGATTTTACCCAAACCTGAATGAACTTATTTCTTACCTAATATTTAAGCAATCCATAAACTGTGGTGACCATGTGTATTTGATAACTGAAAAGTCTGTGCAGAGACCATTATTCTCCTTTCTGTCATAGTGATCCTGAACGTATTGACTTCTAAATTATTAGACTCCTTTCTTACTTGCAAGGTTTTCATAATGTTTGGTCTAATATCTGATGTAGAGCTAATGTTTCTGTGCAGAAACCACTTTGTTTACAGTTACGGTGACTATGCCCTTCGAGCTTTTGACCTCAAAATCGATAATGTTCTTCATTTTTCGATGTGCAAGCCATCATCCACAACGTTTGGTAACTGTGCGCGGTAACAAAATAGAGTAATTTCTCAGAAACCATTTTCGTCTTTCTATCGCAGACTTGTTCATTGTCCTTTTAACTTCATAATCGATACTGTTCTTACTTATTCAAATTGCAATCCGTCTACAAATATTGGTAGCTGTAAATGAGACAGCACATGTCGCTGTGCGAAAATTAAATCTGTAACGGACAGACTGACTGAAATAATTATTTATAAAAGAGAAATGAGCTGGAAGTCTTGTTTTCAAAACACGCATGGCTTACGCTGTAAATAAATAATGGCGGCCTCAAATTAACTGATACGAACATGCCTCCCAAAAATTACATGTATCTACGTTAAGTGACTTTTTGCGCTTATCATTCTAATAATGGTATCTGTAAAACAACTGTACAAGTCCTAAATGTCCACTTATATGTACAATAACATAAGTATGCAAACTGTTCAAATATCCTTTACATGCACCTGAAGTCATAGTTTATACTAAGTTTAATTTTGTTCTGTCCAATGACCGTAACATTAACATAGCTTTTGTAAGTTTAAATTTTGTACTGTCCAAACTTATAAGGCTGGGACTCTGTATTAACTGACATAAATGGAGATCATAATAATGCACCAAACGTTTTGTTTAATGTCACAACACATTGTTTATTTCCGTGCATGTACGAATTAAAAATAAGGCTTTAGGCAATTAAAAGTTCAGTACTAAAAATCCAAATATAACAAATTGCAAAATATTTTTAACTTTCTGTTTCGAAGTAATGTGATTTACAGCCTGACTACCATGATGGCTACATTGGATGTGACTGCAATAACAGCTATGTTGGAAATGACTGCCATTGTGGTTTCATTGGATGTCCATATTGGATGTAAGACTGGCACCATATTCATCCAGGATCAGATTGATATCACAAGAGGTATTTTCCGTACAATCCCATGGAAGAATAGCACAAACAAGAGTTTTAAGAAAGCTGCTATGGCAGCCCCACTAAATGTTTATGCAGAACCATTTTCATTAAGGATCACCTAGACATTATAAGAAGTTTTCTTGTACAGCCACGTGCCAGTATGATTTTCCATGCAGGAGGAATAGCAATAGAAAAAATGTTTAGTAATCATTGAAAGTACTTAAGTGATAATCCCATGTTGATATGATCATCATTTCAGGGTCGGTAGTAATACAATTTTCAATATGGCCACTGTGGAAGGCATATTGGATATCCAAGGGGCACCATTTTCATTTAAAATCGATCAGATGATTTGATGAATGTGTTTGTAAAGTTTCAAGGTAATTATCTAAGTAGTAGATGAAGAGTAGATGAAGATAGTAAACTGCTAATAGACAGAAAACAGTGAATAAGATGACATCAGATAAGGTCTTCTGTTCAGTAGAACATATAATTATGAGAGTAAAATGATTTGCCTATATGCACATCTTCAAGTGGTAACCATAACAGTTATATAGTACTGGGCAATCATGAACTGTGGGACTTGGTGTAATAATGAGATTGTGCTGAATTAAAGTATGGACATATTGTTATAGAGGGTATTAAATTAGAAATTTCTTCAACTCATTAAGCATTATATTGTCCTGTTGCACCAAAGTTGAATACTACATTGTTTTTAATGTCTTTCCACGTGCTGGAATCATTAAAGAGTATCAAAAATGCAGAAGTATATGTTTTATTAATGTACTCACCTGGGTAAGTCTTTCTCTGGGGGTAGGTGGTCCTGCAATAACTGAAACTGGTAGATATGAAGTGCAAGGAAATGAACTGCAGAATATACCAGTACCACATAACGCAAACGTGCAATCTTCACACGATGAATCCCATAAAATGACCACCATGTGGCAAGAAACAGGAACGACAAAAAATAAACACTTGAAATAACACTTGGGGTAATAATCCCACTAGCTGCCAATAATACCACAACAGTCATTTTTTCAAAAATAGTTCTTTTTTTCAGCTTGGTAGATGTTTCTGTTAGTGATGTTTTGGTCGTTTCCTTGGGGATGGGCCTACAACGGAGCATGTACGCAAGAATACCAGTCACAGATAATACTGCCACATCAGGAAGAATTAGGAGGATATACGGAACACCTGAAAATCTGAAAAAGGTGTGAAAATGTAGTTTTCCATTCCTTAAAATACTTACTGACTCAATGAAGATGGCCCAATTCATTTACCAGAAATGTATATAGTGAATTCGTTATTGGTTGAAGGATACCGATTTTCATTTTTGTTTTTTTTTTTTTGTTTTTGCTAAGCCAGGTGAAGAATTAGAGACAGAACAAGATACCATCCAGTGCAAAATTTTAATTTCTTCTGTCACTCTGCCGTATTGGATCGTATAGCACTTAACATATATATGATACCTTTATAAGAAACAAGAAACAATGCAAACTTATTACAATTTTATTTTTATGCAAAATATCATTCACGTCATAATTCTGTACTAAAGTAGTGAATCTATTTTGCAGAAAATCAAAACGACATAAGGTTCTTGTGTTTCTTTACTTCCCAAGACATATAATATATCTACTATAAATTGCAGTCAAGTGAGTTCTATACATGAAGAAATTTCAAAAACAAATGTTTAACTCCTTTTATATATCAGTCGCTTCGATTCTATTATCGGAGCTTATAGTTGTTTTTAATTATAATTTAAGACGATTTGTTTAAATTAGTCATTGGATTGACAAAGTGCTCATTGACTGTTTTGACAAAAGCACGACATTCGAACTATTGCGAACTCATTCAAAGACATTCTGTTTTGTGTCATTGAGGAATATCTGGACAAAATTATTCGAATTCCTTCGGAACGTTCTATCCTTTTGGAATTGGGTTAGAGCATTCAGGATTTTTGGAGACTCAATTAATAATACTTTAAAGGTGTATTGTTTCTACTTTTTACTTTGTATTCTAAGGAAATAAATTAATTCCTTGATTTAATAAATGTTTGACTCCATTTCCTTTATTTTACATATTTTAAGATCACAGAAATTGGGGGGTAGACTTTTTCTTTTCAACATTTCGAATATATTAAAAAGAGTCTTTAAAATATAAATTAATTTTATTTCTGAATTTTCATTATCCCTTGTAAAGAGTTTAACATCATATATTTTTTTAATCGTAAGCGAAACCAGCAAGCATTCATAATGCCATGTAGCGTAGCGACTTTGTTTCAAGTCCTAGCAAGGGATGGTTACAGTCTATGAAAATGGTTAAGTAACTTCAGCTTGAAAGACATTATCATTGTTATGTGCTTGATGCACATCTCACCAACAATAGTAAAGAATACACGAATTGGTTTGATTCAGTAATTGGGGAGAAATGATATTTTTCAAGATAGTGCATTGGTTTTGATAGGAAACTAAAGAAATTACAGTTACAAAACGCCAATGGAATTGGAAATAATAAACCTTCAACTGCTGAATGAATTGATGCAAATGCAAGCTCATAAAGAGGAAAAGGAGAGGCAAATGCAAATGCACAGAGAGAAAAGCGAAATAAATATAAAATGTAGAAAGAGGAAAAGGCGATACAAATGCAAATGCCAAAAAAAGTAATGTACAGAAATATAGAAAAGGAAGATATAGAAATACAGATACAAAGAAGGATATGAGAAAGGAACATGCAAAGAGAGAAAGATAAGGCAGAAAGAGAAATGCAACATAGATTAAAATACTTGCTACTGGTAGACGGAGCACAATCAACTCTTTACACACATTCTTAGGTTTTGGTGCTACCAGAATATTAGGTTAGGTTCAATAAATTTAAGTAGATAAATTATTTTCCCACTAAGAGAAAACTGCTGTAAACTTGAATGGCTTGGACAAAGTTGAACGTTGTTCCTATATGAAATATACACTTCACTGTCAGTACAACTCCGTGCCGATTATGACGTGGTTAAGGAATATGTCTTGAAGGGTTATGAAATCGTACCTGAGAGGTGGTACTCAACCAAGAAGGTTGATCAAGATTACGAAAACCTCAGACAACTCACAAATAATTGAAGAGTTTAAGAATTGCAGCCAAAATGATCTCAAGAAATATCTTATAAATCAAGAAATATCAAGAAATATCTTGATGACTAAATATGGAGAATGCTGCTCTCGCAGCAAATGATTATTTTTTACTCACAAGTCAATAAGTCTTCCTCACAAAATTTCAGTCAAATATTTAAAATGTACGTTGATGCAAAGTGATGTTGGGCTTTCTGTAGTTCAGGTCCAACAAGGGAGAAAAGGTGTACATCATTGAGTGTACTTCCTTTAAAAAACAATAAGCACCAGATAAATTGTTCCACAATCGAGAAGGAATGCTTGGTTTTGATATATGCTCAGCAACACTTTGAAGAATATGATTCGGTTATATTGATTTGCTACAGGAACGACGGGGAGAAGGGTTGTCACTTATGTTCTTTTCTGTTAATGAATCAGTCCAAGAATATTGTGGCTTAATCCTTTTGTTTTAGACATAGTATCAAAATACCATGGCAGCTAATATGTCGTCAGATAAACTCATGAATTTTAATAGATTTCCGCCAATGTATGCACGATTATTACTTACACTTTATCCTGATCATTTTTTTAACGATTACAGTAAAGAGTAATGCTAAATATAAAAATATTTCATAAAGTAACGCTTGAGTGGTAAGTTTCAGTTAGAAGTATAGACTACAATGATTAACATGGAAACATCAGCCACTTTTGCCAAGTCATTGTGGATAATATTCTACATGATATCATGAATATGACCGATGTTAGATCTTAAGGTTGTATTACTGCTGGGGAAATATCATCAAAAGTGTTACATTCCGCCAGAGGTGCTATAGTGACTTGATAAAACGGCAGAACAGGTCTACTGCAAAAATAGGAAGAGCTTATGTACCCAACGGATATGGATTAAGCTTTCTGCAGATAATGTACATAGCGGCCGTACCAAAAGTCTTTCCCAGTTAGTGTATATTGCGTCCAGGCAAATAGCCTTCCCGAGTCAAACTTTATTGCAGATATGTGAAATAGCCTCTGCCTTGCTTGATACTGTTACTTTCCCATAATGAAGAAGTATATGATGCCGTTGAGTGCACGCCCTGGACATATGTATTGCATGTTTTTATAGTAACTGAAAACTGCAGTTGGGTTTTAAAAATAAATGTTACTCCTCAAAGGTTCTGCTAAAAGGTGTTCTCTATGATAAACAATCTCGTTTAAAGAATTTTATGCGAACCAAAACAAAATGATGCGTAATATCACAGCCAGTGCTCATCGACTTCATATGGACATCTGCAACAACATTCCTGTTCCAATTCCTTCCATCGAACGATATCGCAATGATTGCTCGCATATTTCAGGGATACAACATTGCACTAACAACCTTTATTTTCCTCTGTGCAGCTCTCATGGCACATACAATAGATCAAAGAAAGCAAACAAACATAAAAAAAATGGCTGTAATTAATTTTACATTCAACTGAGTGCATCCCTGGCTTACTGAATCGAGCACGCTCATTACCAATGAAGCTCTGACACAAATCAAGAGGACACTTGTCATGAACATTGGTATGAAATCTTCTGGGAAAATATTGTTACGTTTGTTTACAAAGGAGAAAACGTACACTCAGATTTTCAAAATAAATCCCAGAGGGAACGGTTACTATATCAAAAGGATTTAAATGAAAATACGAAAAGCATGGAAGAGGTGAGACGGTTATGATAACAGGGTGCCTGGTTCTTGGATAAATTTTAACTTTTCCAGCAATATAAACACAAATTACCAAGTGTAACTAAAGTTCTTTAAAGAATATGGTCTTTAGAATGGCAACAAGCTGGACCAATCTGCAAAATCACCACACTAATAATCATAGGTCTCACTAAAAGTAAACCTTACCGAATATCTTAATTAAAATATGGTAAGATCTCGCTAATAAGAAAATTCCTTTGAAATACTTACCAAGCTCGATCCATTGATATAGTCAAAAACTTTATTACTAAGGTTGTAACATTTACTACTCTTTCTAAAAGTGTGTACGGTTTACAGAAATTGAAATAATGGCATTTGATCAAAACGTTTAAAAATTCAACATTTTCTTCTTAACTATTAGATACACTGAACAGCTGACAACTGTTATAATGTGCCTGATATACTATACTTATCTAATGGCTATTTCATGTGCTGTGTGCATTTTACAACTAATTCTGACAGAATTCAGTTTTCACGACGGGTCCTTTGGAATATATCTGACAATGTCTGTAGAACATCCCTAGGATAGCCGAGTATATTGTTTCCAAGTTCTCCATATATGCACACGATGATAACTCCGAGAATAAAACAGAAAGTAATACCAAGAAAAGCTCATCGGATGTCTTTTTATATGAGCTACAATGAATAAGAAACCATTTTTTCCCTTGTAAAATGTGTTTCTTCCATAATACCTACCCAATCATAATACCTTAGAACTACTACTAACTCGCAAATTCTTTCTTCCCAGGCTAAAGCGTTTTAGCTAAAAAGTTAAAAGTTATCTGCCCATCCAGGTGGCAGTTGGATAGAGTGATCCCCCTTGAATCTGGAATTGGTGCTAAATCCCATGAAATCATCAGTTAGTACTGGAGCGGAAGGCATGCTCTTTATATGGATGTAACTACTGGGAGGCTGGAAGGGTGTATGTGTATTATGATTAGGGAGGTATTGTCGAGAAAAACTTATATATAATTAGTTTATTTTCCAAATAATTTACTCGATATTTAATACCATAGAAGAATAGGTAAGAGGTGAATGGAGATATAACCCCTTGCTCTGGTAAGACCATCTCCGGTCCCCTAAGATATGTGAGACAGCTTCTAAATAAATCGACTTTAAAATGCACTAAATATGTCTTGAAGCGACCTCGAAAGGGAAACCTTTTCCCTCTCGCAAATCCAGCAGAAGTCGTGTGGCTGCTGTCCTAACTTCGAGAGCCTATACGTGAAGCAAATTCATTGGTGTGGGGTTGTTCTGTTATGCCAAACAGATTGCTCACTTTATTCAGAACGAGTATGCACGTGCTAATATATTCTCCTTCCCCTCTTTTGAAGGCAAGATGAGGCGTGATCGCCCTCGAGGCAACATCTAGGTCTACCATAAATACCACTTCAGAACTCGCGCTGAGTCCTTTAGCTGACATTGAGATGAAGTGTCCAGTGTAGCGAGGAATTATTACTAATATCTGATTACCCAATAACGGTAGTCTGTTCTTGGCTATAAAGCAGGGGCTTTATGAATGATATTGATCCAACCTGTCTGCTGCATGCAGATAGGTCCACCAATAACAAGTATAATCAAAACTGAACAGACGATCGGATAGGTCATTGGTTTGTCCGATATCCTCTCGTCCATGATAAAGCAGTGTGCAAGTGATCATGAACAGTCGGTCTAATTATGATTGGTGCCAATTTTTTCTCGTGGTAGAGCGGTATGAAGTTGATTATTGAGTTGGCAATTGCCTACATTGGTGTAAGTATCTTGTGTGCTAGACTGAGAATATATTCCATTGCCTTCTATTCTCTTTAATATGGAGGGCCGTCTCACTTCCGGGATTCTCCAACTTTTGTTTTGTGAGAAATGTTTGTTCCTAAGATTGTATTTTAATAAGGTCCAGATGTGCATGTTCAGTAACTCTGGGTTGGGACGAAACACCTGCAATCGTGATGCTTAAAGCAGATGGGGGATTTTGATTCCTGGCGATTCAATTGCCATATTGATAAGATTGATCCAAGACTTCCCACTTGAGTTGAGTACTCAGAATGAGAAGGCACTTTTAATTCCTGTATCATCTTCAGAACGTGGGTTGTTGGAGAACTGCATCCATTTGAGATTTGACATTTCCATTTAAAAGAGAGAGAGCATCGATTGTCAATGTCTTTGTGTCTGAACGATATGAGTTTGGGAGTTTGAGATTCCACCTTGTCCAACACAGTTCGATTCCATCTAGGATCTACTGAGTGAAAAACGAGGGATGAAGAGACCATTCCGTTCTTAGTCCGCCGAAACATTAAGGACGTAAGATATGTGGAACTTAGACACGGACTTATCGTTGTGGACACCAGTTTAGAAAATCAGAAATAAAAATGCAAAGGCCTGAGATTTGGTTCCGCTTGCTGCAGAGATAAATCACAACAGTGGAGTTGCCAGACAGAATGAGAACTCCATTCCTACGTAGGTTCTCCCGAGACCAATGAAAAGGTTTAAAAAGGATTGTTCTTGCAAGAATGTTCATAAGTAGGTAATGCACTTATATGGCATCCCGAAATGGTTGGCTACTTGCTCTCGAAAGCTGTATTCACATCTGTACCGATCGTAATTACTTGAGGTTGCATTTGCAGAGGTATATCCGACGCGAGTATAGAGTGATTTCCTTGCCTTCTAGATGAAATCTCATAATGTTCTGATTCGAAAGTTTGCCCTATGATCAAAGATTCCGCCTCCATTTGGAGCACATAATCATTGTGATGGGAGCCTACGAAAGCGATCTAGGACTAGGACCTTCGCCGCCTCATTGAGAAAAACGCAGCAGGCGAAGGAATTCTTTTAGCGGATGGATTGTTCTGCATATGCATGGAATCCACCCTCGCATTATTACAAGTCTCTTTTCTGGGGAAAGTATACTCTTTTTACTTGAATATTGATTCCAGACCTTGAAAGGGTTTGAAGTCAGAAATGACCTTTTTGAGGATGAGGTTTAGAATCAGAATGAAGGTAGTACGTGCAGTCATGTCTTGCTCCAAAATTTAACTAGCCTGCTGTTTTGTAGCCTGGTGTATGCAAGACGCAGAACGTATGGAAGCCATGTGAGTAATGACGTATAGTGAAACCTCATGCAAGTCCACACTAACTGCGCACTCTCCAAACTGGACGGCATTAAGAACATGTATGTGCATTTGATCGCGAACCAAAGAGCGTAAAAGAGTTGATTGAATTCTCTTAGGTTGACGACCAAGTGATAAGTACTACTTATGTAGCTGAAAGAACGCTGGAAGGTACGCTGAACGTGATACCGAGTCCCCAGGAAACCATTTTTCACTTCGATGGGTCATTATAGCAAAACTGGAAACGCTGACGAAAATGATCGACTTCCCTTTGACTCTACCATTTAGTTCCGAAAAACTGGTTTTCGATGATTTTAAATTCTGTACGACTGCCTCTCAGTGGATTGTGCTCCAGTGACATCCCTGCAATCTTCTGTCGTTGCCTTGTATCTGAAACTGTGAGGAATATCAAAACAAAAAAAGAACGAATTTCTGGTGATGTAGCTTTATTGTTTTGTTGTCAGTTCCGTCAACCTGATTACAAAAGAGATTAGAAGATAAATGTTGCTAGCGTAGCTTGGCCAATGATGGTCGTTAAAACGGTGAAGGTAGAGATCATTGCATCTCGTTCAAACTGTTGTAAGTTCATAGCTGCTTTTTCGACAACGGCAACACAGTGCGTTTTACCTCTATGTGAGGAAGTGGGCCACTGAAATATGCTCCCATAAATTTTCGGTGAGATTCGAGGTTAGAGAAGGTAATGTATGTTCTTCCTTGTGAAAGATTGGCAGAGATGATAGATACAAGGTTGGTCCAATGGTTGCAAGGTTACAAATCAACGCATACGTATCCAAATGGAAAACTAAAGGAAAACATCTGCTACATAAGACGCTTTGAACTTGTAGTTTACGATGTATGCGACCCTCAAAATCTTATTAACTTTGTCAGATTGTGGAAGGAATTAAAAGTAGATGCTTCGGATGAGAATGATCGCCTGATGTCATGAACGCAGACTAGGCAGGTGATGTAGAGAAAGGAAACTGACAGAGCTCTAATAGGATTGGGTCAAAAATTTATTCAATCAATGCATACATTGTATAGTTTCACGCATCAACAACACGTTACTGTCCAAAGGATTGATTTTGATGAAAGGATGTGCGCATTATAATGTTTAAAACAATACATGTGTCAATAGTTTTAACTTATGTCCATTTCATGCTACAAATTGGGTCGATGAAATTCTGACCTCTTCTGGGGTAAAAACTCCCGTCCTTATTTCTGAAATCTTCTTATCTGTCCTGATCTGACTCATCTTGTCTGTCACATGTATGCACATTCAATGTTAAAAAACAATACTTTAAGAAACAAATAACAGAAAGATTCTCCTGAACAATCCTCTGTAAATCAGAGATTTGGAAATATATAATTTAACTGGAACAGGTAGTTCACTTATACCCAGATGCACGTTCATTTATACATTGACCAATTGTTTACATGTTACAGTCAGTAAATTAAGACATTTACAAATGTAAATGCTGCCAGTTAGATTTCAAATCATCTAAATAAGACGCGTAAGTCTTGCTCGTCATAAAACGCACTGGACATCTTGAAAATATGGGCATATTTAGCATGCTTGATCAAAATTGGATCCAAGGTACAACCTCAAGAGTGGCCACATGCTGAAATAATTAGACGGAAGATTACCTCATTAATAGGTATGGAACTGACACTCATTATGACAAATGGCTGAGATTTTGATAACATACGTTTATATTCAAAGTTTGGTCTAAATTAGACCATAAAGACCTCCAGAGTAGTAACAAGCTCAGCTAATCAGATGTCAGATTACCTTATTTATATTATGTGCATCTAGCTCCTCCTTATCAAACTCATCAAAGATCTTGATCAAAAAATAACACTGCAAATTTGATGAAACTCTGATTACGAACGTGGCTTCAAGAGTGATAGCATGTAAAGCCATTTATATGCAAGATCAATCGCCTCTTTAATAGGTGAGGATCTCACTCATTACCAAACTTATTTAAAATATTGATGATTTAAGCTAATGTTTCACGTTTGATCCAAACAAGATCAGCTATATGGCTTCCAGAATAGCACAAAGCTCAATAACATAGATACACGATCACCTCATTTAAGAAAACCCTGATTAAGATCTTGATGTTATAAGTACATATTGCATGTAAAACTAAGATCAGAAGTATGGATTTCAGGCTCCAGAATGGTAATAAGCTTATGAAACTCGTCATTAACTATCTCCCTCCACATCCTGATTATTTAAAACCATATTCCAAACTTAATCAGATTCAAACTGGCAACAAACTCAACTAATACAATGTAAGATCACTTTATTAATATTTCTGGACCTTGCCGATTTTTTTTAAAACTCATTCAAGTTTCTGACAATAGAAGCTCATATTCAAAGTCATATCATAAACAGCTATAACAAGTTCCAATCTGAAGCAAGTTTACTTCATTATTATGCATGGATATCTCTCATTATCAAATTTATCCACAATCTTGGTGATATAAACCCATATTCCATGTTTGATCAAATCATACAAATCAGAAATATGGCCTTCAAGACAGTAACAAGCAATTGTTGGCTGATCGATCATGTACAGTGGACACAAGGCCATACCATAAGCTCACCTGGCTTACAGTCAGGTGTGCTAAACTGTTGTCCTCAATTACCTTTCCACACCAATCGTCCTGGTTATTCTGTCATACCTTGTGCCTGAAAATACAAGTTAAAGAATCATATGTGTGACTCTCATAGATTATCATCATATCGTGACCATCACATTTTCTGAATATCATACTTTAAAAAATAATATCCTGACACAGAGGGAAATTTTGTTTTAAGTTGGAACATAGACCAATTAACTCAAAATTAGGTGGCAGAATAGATGACTATCAGACCTTGAAACTGCATTGATTACCCTAATTACATCCCAACTCTGGCCATCAGACAGTGGTATTGATAATAAAATAAAAAATTCGAGCATATGCATTAAGACACAACAACTTACGGTCGGTATGACTGAGTAACCAGGACTCTACTTGACACACATACAATCTCACTAGCATAGGTGTAATAGTGTCCACGATAAAGAAGATGTTACAAATGAGCAATGGAAAATACAAAAATCACACGATATCAAAGTGCCCATTTCTGATATGGCTGAGTTATGTTATCCCTAATAAGATGCATTAATATGCCAGTTTTCATAAGTGGCAATATAGTTGGATCCATAAAACTGTGCTGCAAAAGACAAACATCTGATATTACAGAAGTCATTCAAACATGAAAGGCCACTGTGACATACTTTTGAAATTATTGCGTCACTCTGTCTGAAGAGCATCCACATGCTAAAGTGTATGAGTGCAGGGTGAACAGGATTGAATCGGTGCTTTACAGTACAGCAAAACCAGTAGGCTTTTTTAGTGCCATGTTCATTCAAACAAAATGCCTTGTCCAAAGAAATAATATGGCAGCTGATCCAATTAAATGATTGTAAAATGTAACCTTTCAGTACCATGTATCGTATAGGCTCGTTCAAAACTAACAAAAGAAAAGAATGAAACGAACAAGCTTTGTAAGTTTTAACAAAAAGAATTTATTTCCCTAGAAAATACGGTGAAAAGGTGAAAATAGAAAATAGGAATTACAGTTTGTGAAGACAATCCAAACATTTATCCTAGAATTGAAAAAATATATAAGTCCTATCACTAAACAGTCTTAACTGAATCCAAGCTTGAATCTCGACGAGGTTCCAGTATGGAGGATGATAACGTCAGGTGAAATCTTTATACGAATGTCAAGAGTTCCACTTTGAACCACAACTTGTAATGTTCCAATTTAGATTAAATTTCCACTGAATGCCTTTGTCCTAAAACTTTTACACAATGGAATCACTGGTATAGTTCTCCAGGGAATAAATTATTACATTCTAAAAACTAAATGAACGTCTGAACCAGCTGTCATCTATGATAAAACATTTCGAGCTCCAAAGATGTAAAAATACAACTCTTTACGGCACCTAATAGAAATATATCCTTCATCTAGAAGATATAATATACGACTGAATATTTCACGGGGATCTGAGTATTTTTAAACTGAACTAAGCGCGCACGATGGAACGCGTGACTATTTCATCATCAAATAGACAAAGCAATTTCACGTGGGCCAAGAACTGATCTTGGCAATAACCAATCGTTTTCGCATAGTGTTTACTAAATTGACAAACCATAGCAAGATAAAATCGTGCTTATGCGAGTCATACTACGTTTTATATAAACATAAAATCTCTTTCAAAAATATCAGATCCCGTGAAAATAATCATTACAATATAATGTAATGATACAAAAATAAAAACATTTAAAATTAATACACAAGTAATTAAATTACATATTCATAACAACAATTCTGGCATGATAAACACGAAGCTACGACAGCTGCTGCCTCCATTACTCACCTCTTATGACATGCATGGGGGCACATGAGGCTTGCACTATATCCTTGATCCTGTGGTAGAACACCCAAGGCCTATTAAATATACCCAAGGCTATTGTCGGGTGCATAATCGCCATTCCATACAACCGGGCAACCAAGCCTGGAGGATGGCTCACAAGACCTATTCTGTATACCTACGTCTGCAAGAGGGTGCATAAGGCTAATTTTACATACTCAGGCCTGCAGCATGGTGCATCAGGCATATACTACATCTCTGAACCTTCAGGAGTTGATTATATAGCAACTAAGATAAGAGTTAACAAATGAACAGCTGAAATATAACAGTCATGCATGCGTTACTATTAGGTCAGAGTTGCGGTACCTAGTTTTGTATGACTGTATTTCTTCTCAAGGAAATGGTAGTGAAGTGCCTTTTCAAAAGGCACATTTAGGCAGCCAAGGGAGGCTGGTCTGATTTTGTATCTCTACTGAGCTACAGCCGATCTGCCAAGTGCCTCTGAAAACACAATTATTTACAAGTGGATTAACATATACTATCATAATCCCTTACAATTTACAAGAAACTAACCTTTCATGATCCAATGCTCCACACTCCAATCCCTTTTGCAACATTTTTGACCAACCTTAACTGAAAGACAACGTTTATGCCAAGCGTTTAACTTTTCCCCGCAAAGTTGCTGTCAAAACTCCACCCTGTCTTACACCCATGACATTTATAGACTTAATATTCTTAATTCAAATTTTTAACACTGATGCCACCAGCTTGCTGTTGTTCCTGTCAAAAAGGACAATCAAGATAGTAGAGAACTGAAAGAATTCGATATCGTTTCAACACCTCATTGACTACGCTATACTTACAGTTAGAAAACATGTTGAATTCTCACAAATCCCGATGTACTTAAAGTTCGAAAACATGTTGAAGACCTGACAAATCCTGCTGTACTTACAGTTAGAAAACATGATGAAAACATCACAGACCCCACTGTACCTAGAGTTAGAAGACATGTTGAAAACATCACAGACCCCACTGTACCTAGAGTTAGAAGACATGTTGAAAACATCACAGACCCCACTGTACCAAGAGTTAGAAGACATGTTGAAAACATCACAGACCCCACTGTACCTAGAGTTAGAAGACATGTTGAAAACATCACAGACCCCACTGTACCTAGAGTTAGAAGACATGTTGAAAACATCACAGACCCCACTGTACCTAGAGTTAGAAAACATGATGAAAACATCACAGACCCCACTGTACCTAGAGTTAGAAGACATGTTGAAAACTTCAGACCCTGTTGTACTTACAGTTAGAAAACATGGCGTTATTAGTATCTGTAATGAAGGCCAGGATATTGAAGCCCATTTGTGCAAAGATGCCAAGAAGTCCAAACACAAGCACAATACACAGGTAGACAAATGTTGGCCCTGAAAATAAAACGTACAACAAATTAAATATTAAATTATCATATAGTAGTAAACAGTAGCAAGACATTACATTAAAATACAGATACACATAAATAGACTCATGCAAGACTGTACAGTTACATATACAGGTACACAAAAATAAACTGATGCACGACATTAAAATTACATATTCGTTACATTAGTAAACGCTACAAAGCCAAATTTTTAGAACTTAATAGGGTTTTCAAGGACTTTTCATGACTGCATGAACCGTCTGAATTGATACTCTACTAACTAAATCTAATTTCGACAATAAACAAATTTCTTGTTTCCTTCCACTTTTGTTAAATGCTAAATTATAAAGCCATCTCTGATATTCTTGAGAACGTCAACATACCAAATTTGGAAATATAATTTGACCTTGAAATTGATATTATGGACAGAAAATCACTTAACTTGTCTCCGACAAAATATATATATATATATATATATATATATATATATATATATATA